>CAJNDS010001446.1:77500-202500 GCA_905221605.1 Symbiodinium natans
GCTGTTCTCCAGTCACAATTCAAATGATTTCGTAAAACAAAGATCCAATCAACCAATCAACGGAGTATGTCGAAAAAAAATCTCAACTGCAAACGACTACCAATCAGCTCAGCAGTGAACAATGCCCTCAGAGGCTCGGCTCAATCCTTTTGCTTTGCAAGCGAATCGCAATCGCTTCGAAAGAGAACTTGCAGCGAAACCTGCAATGTTCTGTTGGCATTCCGAATGCTCCAATGCATCCGAATCAATACACCACACGGAGTGGTCCTGAGAAACGGTCAGCAAAGTTTCCAATCGGGGTCCAATGAGCTGCAGCAAGTGAAAAACCACATCATCACCAATGAAAAGCATCAACGGTAAAACCAATCGTCGAAGCAAGAACCAATTAAATGCAATCCCATCTTTCCAGGCCAGACAAAATTGTTGAGCGCCACTGCACCTCAATCGATCTTGTTGATCGTCGTTGTGACTCGCAATCGGCTCCCAGCATCATCAACGATCGTCACTTCCGAGCTGCCAATGCTGTTCCGACTCAAAGCATTCCGCTGGCTTGCCAATGTGCTCTGCAATGATGCTCCGGGTCCTGCTGTGCGACCCGCTCCCAATAGGAAGCTGAGCTTCGATGGCAACGCAATGTGCCGGTGGATGGAATGCTGTCCAGAATGCACCATGTCCCAATGGAGACCATCGGTCAGCTCACGCAATGTGGTCTGCGTGTCCAAAAGCACCAATGCGCCAATCTCTTCCGGAGTCAGGACAATCTCAGCCTCATTCGGTGTAGGCTCGAGAATGGTGGCAAATCCGCAGTAGCTCTGGTTATGCCAATGCTTCAAACCGCCAGTGCCATCAGCATTCTTCAATACCACTGGCAATCTTCCCACTGCATGGTTCACACCAATGATCATCAAGTTCTCATCTCGCAATGCCTTGATGCTTGGGATCTGATCAATCCACATCAATAGCTTCGAAAGGCTGTGTGTGCCACCGAGAGGAAAGAATTCGCCTGCTGGCACGGAAAATCACTGACCAATAACTTGCCTGTCTCGACCAATCGCATAGCAAGTGTGTCTGGCAATGCAATGAAGCAGGGAAAAGAGACCAATGCATCCGGGATCGTTGGAACCGGGTGCAAATGCACAATCCGCCAATTGCTAATGAGCATCGTGCGAAGGCTCAATGGCAGAAAGGATTGGTTGGCATGCCACAGCCAATCCGGGGAGAAATTGGCGACTTGTCCCAATGTTCTTCCAGGCTGTGCATTCAATCGCATCAATCCCCAGGCAATGGCCACTGAGGGGCCGCATCCCAGAGGATCGGGCCATCTGCTGGACTTGAGGCAATCCAATGTCACCAAACGCAATGGATTGACGTCCAGGGCTTCCAATGGGGTCAGGCTCCCGGTATCCGATGCGTTGATGAGCATCGTGCAGATCCCCTTCTCAATGAGCCGCAATTTCTTCAATACCGTCTTCGCCCTTGGGACGTCCAATGCGACGTGTCTCGCAATGGACTGGCAAAGCTGCTCGTCCGGCAGCCAACCAATGGAATCCACAATCATCTGCTGAAGATTCCCAATTCCCATTGTGGCATCTCGGATCAATCTCTCCTTTCTCTCCTTCAATTCTTCCAAGCTGAGCACCTGGGCTGGCAATGCCACTTGCTGAGGCATCGGTGCGTCGGCCATGGCTGACGCAGGCTACACAATATCAGACCAATGTCTCACGCACACAAAGCTCTAGACTCCGAGACCTGAATGAGTGATCGCAATGTGACGCAATGTAAGCCACAGTTCCGCGTGACCAATGCTTCAAAACTCGCAGAAAATCAATTCTTCATGCAATCCGCTCACCGGAAAATCAATTCAGGATTTCGGGATCTATGTACAATGACAGTCAGAAGGAGCAATTTGTTCAATTGCAATGCTTTGACGGTCCCTGTTTGCCAATGTCGTTTCAATGGCGGTCCGCTCCTAACCGCAATGCGTTGACGGCGGTTGAGCGATGCTCATAAAGTCAATCTTAAACACAATAAACAATAAACAACATGACTGACTGAACAATGCACAATGCAGTGACTGACATGTCGTGCTCATGACCGCAATGCCAATGCACAAGCAATGTACTGTCAAGACAGCAATGTTCTTCTCTCTCTCTTTCTCTCAATGCTCAACGCAATCCAATTTAGACCGCGGAGGTCGAAGCGAAAACGACACAATTCCTCGGTCCCTCAAACAGGACCGGAAGAGCAATGCAATGACCCAAGCCCCGTAAGGTCGCGGGCAAGAAGGGTCGGGCGGGAGGGAAAGAAAGGAAAAGTGAAACAATGTTTTTTTTTTCGATCCAGTGCTCAGCCATATCGAAATGGGTTCCTGACCAATCCAAGCTTTCCAATGAGGTTGTGCAGTGTCTCAGTGGAGACGTATTTGGTCAATACATCTGCCGGGTTGAACTTGGTTCCTATCTTACGTACTTGCAGCAATCCGCTCTGTACAAGATTTTGCATGTACAAGTAGCGCAATTCTACGTGCTTTGTACGCTTTCCAGCACCAAATCTAGTAGCCATGCTTTTACCTGCAGTAGAATCGGTGTACGCAACAATTTGCACGCGACGCGCAAACTCCGCTTCCAAGACAAGATTCTTTACGAACAATGCCTCGTTCACTCCTTGGCCAATGGCGTAAAGTTCAGCCTCGCCTGAAGACAATGCCACAGTGGCCTGCGTCCTCGAGGAGTGAATGACATCGCAATCAAGAATCTGCACCGTGCTTCCGCTGGTGCTCTCGCGTGCGAGAACAACCTTTATCGCTTGTGCCAAAATGGTTTGAACCCAAAAGCACAGTCCGAACCTAAGGCATACGGAAAGCCCACACCCTTGCAAGTTCCAGGCTTCCATCTTTTTCATCGGTGGGCGAATCAAGGATCATTTTGAAAGGCCGATGCACATGGCTTTTAGTGCATACGCCAAGCAGAAGGCGCGCACATCACTATCTACACAACTGCCACAGGAAACAAGCAGAAGGCGCGCACATCACTATCTACACAACTGCCACAGGAAACCCCCTACACAAAGACCTCAAACCCCCTTTGAGGGCGAGGACGCTGTACACACAGGCTCAGCAGGCGGCCCGGATGGCCAGCAGGGAGTTGCGGCCGCCGCAGCGGGCCCTGCGGCTAGCAGACAGTGAGTGGGCTGGACGGGAGCCAGGCCACGATACAAATCGCACCATGTCTTAGCATGCAAGGAGGCACGGTTGCAGCAATTTCCTGCACATGATGCCCAGGGTGGGCTGGGCGGGACCGACTGCCACACGGTGTAGCGGAAATGCAATGTGGCTCTTCAGAGAGCGAGGCTTGATTGCAGGCACGTGTTGCAAGAATGCCCAGGGTGGGCCGGGTGGGACAAATTTTCGCACGGTGCAATGAGCCAGTGCTGCACTTCAAGGAACACACACATAAAGTAACATAAAACTCGTAATGTTGCATTTACATAGCCAGGCATGTAGTACGCCAAGACAAGTCACATGATGCAGCCCGTCTGTAAACCTTTGCATTCGCTGACCGCGGAGACATGCAGAACATGCACAGGTAAGTGCCAGGCATGTGAAATTCAAAGTAACAAAATTAACTTTTTGGTTTCAAACCGTGAACAAACGGCATACCGTTTTTCACCGGGCATTATTGGAAGCAAGCGATAAAACACGATTCGCTCGCGAACAGTAAGCTTATCGCTTGTGCCAAAATGGTTTGAACCCAAAAGCACAGTCCGAACCTAAGGCATACGGAAAGCCCACACCCTTGCAAGTTCCAGGCTTCCATCTTTTTCATCGGTGGGCGAATCAAGGATCATTTTGAAAGGCCGATGCACATGGCTTTTAGTGCATACGCCAAGCAGAAGGCGCGCACATCACTATCTACACAACTGCCACAGGAAACCCCCCGATTTAACCGAACGAATACGGTGGGCACCGTCGAGAGTAAGGCAGCTTGGAGCACAGACTCCACGCATCCACCACCCCAAAACAGCAGGTTGCGAGTCAACGAGGTATCCCACTCTCTTCCGCCTCCAATCCACAAGTAATGTAGGGCCGGGCACACCGGGATAGTAGTACGGCCCCATAATCACCCGGGGTGAACTTCCTTACAGTGCAGTCTCACGACAGAACCACGCAATGCACACCGACTCTGGCCATTCCATGACATATAGGGTACATGCACGACCACCCGCGTTGAAAGCGGGGGGGGGAGAGGCACAGCTGTGCTCTTCCCCCCCTCCCCGTGTCCAATCGCTTGCATCGCAGCTGGGCACAACTTTTATCAGCGGGAGGACCCCACGCGTTGGTGCAAGGAGGGGCACCGTCCGAGCCGTGTCCAAGGCATACGGCGCCCGGCACCAGTAGACATTAGTCCAGGGAGCACACACTGTTTGTTCGTTGCCCCAGAGGCCTCCACACCAAGGGCGATCGGGCGCTGATATGACAGCAGGCAACCAGAGTGTAGACTTAGCCCCGCCTGCCCGTCCTGCGACACGCGGGTGGCAAGGCACTCCTTGTGTGACAAGACCTAAATGTTTATTCGAGGCTGGGCCCAGGGCTTCCCTTTTCAAAGGTGGGGCCTGTCTATGACCTCTGGCTGCCACTGCGTGCGCCAGAACACTCATGCTGCCCATGTCCCTGTCCGCATCACTCCAGTTATTAAATTCAACAGTGTGCGGGTCCAAAGACTTAGCTGGGGGCGCTTTGTCGGGTAACGGGCCAAACACCAAGGCTGCCCAGGCAAGTGAAAGCCAGAGACAACCCAACTCGTTTAAGACGGGTTAACAACTCAAAGCATTGGTCCCCGTGCATTTCGCACACACGCTACGACACCAGCGTGGTGGACCCCCCCCACTTGACGTAAAAAGGGGGGGGGGGGAGCCAGATGTAACGCCAGACACATGCCGACTGGTCGGGCCCTCCCCCCCTTCCCCCCCCAAATCACGAGGGACGTCTTGCAAGAGATTCAGACGGGCCCCTACACATAAACCATCATTGTTATCACGACAAGCCAAAGAATCTCTCTGGGGCTGAGCATGACACACAACATTCACTCCTGCATTGCACACCGGGATTTGCGGCATGGTGATAACGTCAAAGCGACCCCGTGACATCATGCAGGGCAAACCGCATTCCAACTTCCACAGGGTCTCACTCTTGCACCCCGACCTTCTGCGCAGCGGGAAGGGAGCAGATGGCGATGGATGACTGAGCTGAGTACATGCCAGTTGTTTGGTCACGTAACCCAGCCGAACACCAAACGCTAAGAAGCTCGACCAAGACGACGTAATCCTGGCATTTGGACACATGGACATTTGGACAAATTGGACCCGATGAGCGCCAACCGCTTACCAAGGACCAGGGAGAGCACGCCAGGCATCAGGTCCGCCAGGCCTTGCGGACAACTCAAACGCGGCTGAGGGGGAACAAGCCATGCGTCAGGTCGGGAGACTCTGCGCTCGCATCCAGACACTAAAGGCTTAACTGTTCGGGCGCCCAGGTCGTCAGAGACACAAAAGGCTTAACTGTTCGGGCGCCCAGATCGTCAGGAGAGTCGTTTGGTCATGTAAACCAGCCGAACACCAAACGCAAAGAAGCTCGACCAAGACGACGGTAAGCCAGGCATTTGGACAAATGGACATCTGGTCAAATGGACACGATGAGCGCCAGCCGCTTACCAAGGACCAGGGAGAGCACGCCAGGCGACAGGTCCACCAGGCCCTGCGGACAACACAAACACGGCTGAAGGGAAACAAGCCATGCGTCAGGTCGGGAGACTCTGCGCTCGCACCCAGACACTAAAGGCTTAACTGTTCGGGCGCCCAGGTCGTCAGGAGGCGCAAAAGGCAGATTGCCAGGAGACCCGGCGACCACCCTCCATACAGAACGGCTTAAAACTCCACGCACCCCAGTAGGGCACACTTTCAGCCGTCGAACAAGTTAACAGAGAAACAGCAACCACCTCACAAGTTGACAGAGACCTGCGTCCCGCCACCGCACACGTTACACACACCACGTTACATACACCTCCCCTACCACCCCCACTTAACCGCACAGGAGGCAACACTGAACCACGGCCCAAGGGGGCCAGGGGAGGAAGCCGGAAATACAGGGAGGCATGCCAGCAGAGAATCGTCGCGTGCGGCGGGGAATTGTTACAGAACCCACACGGTCGCGTGTCCCGCTCGAGCGCACGTTGCACGCCGTTTGGTTAGCGGCAGCGGGCGACAAGGCCATAAAGACTAGGTAGCTGACAAGTGCTGGGACCAACGCATCTTCCATTGGGAAGCTACCAGCTTAAGGGCCTTTAGCGCAGTGGTTAGAGCGAAGGCCTTATGAGCCATAGGTCGCGGGTTCAAACCCCGCAACGAACATTCAAATGGTACGCGTGGCGCAGCCTTCAGCACGAGCAGACGAACGAATAAGGCGCGAGTAACCGCCTTCAAATGAGCAACAGAGCACCGATCCGCCATCACAACTGCTGAGAGTGATGCTTTGCCACATCGACTGCGTACGCACACAACGCAGAGCACACGGCCTGGCACTGTGACAGGCGTGGGCTCGCCTGGTTACGGGGTGCAAGACGATGCATGAATGGGCACACCGAACAAAGGGGACCCAGTGCGCGCTGGTAACCGCCTTCAAAGGCGCAACAGAGCAACCAATCTGCCATCTCAACTGCTGGGAGCGATGCCTTGCCAATGGATTGCTTACGCACACAACCCAGCGCACACTGCCTTGCATGGTGACAGGCGTGGGCCTGCCTGTTTACGGGGTGCAAGACTTTGCATGAATGGGCACACCGAACAAAGCGGGACCCAGTGCGCGCTGGTGAGAACAACCCGGGTCACTAAATCAGCGTAAGCAGTCCAGACCGACTGTGGAGTACGTGGTCGGCTTGGGTTCCACACGGAGCGTACGCTCGAGTAATCAGCCTAAGCAGCCGACCCAGTCGGCCGAGGGAATCAGTTTTGCTTGGGCGCTACATGAGCAGCAGCCTAAGTCAACGACTTTGCCCCCTTTGATCGCAAAGTTAACTAAACCAAGGCCTATTCCACACAGCAAAAAGGGGGCCAATCCAGGAAAGGGGCAGAGACGCTGGCGGCCGCATGTTGGCTGCTATGTCCTTACATCCACCCATGTCATGGGGCATGTGGAAAGGTGGCCACACTGGCCACATCACTCTGCGGCCACAGAGGCGGTCAGGAGATAAGACCTTGTTGCGGGTACAACATACGAAGTTTAGGGCTGGCCTGGGGAGGCACGCTCACATCAGCAGTGATTGATTGACGGGAAATGCACCGTGGCAAACGACAAGAACGGTCAAAACAGCTTGCTGCACTTTGCAAGTCACAAGGGACCCCAATGAGGGAGACCTCAGTGCTCCAAACATGTTGTTCCTTCCGCCCTGAGGAGGCCGAGGGCGTCGTTCAGGATGCTAGGTCGCCTGGGCACAGCATTCATGGCATGTACTACCAAGCTAGACCACATAACAAGCAATGAAGCTACATGGCGCTACACAGCAGGATTCCACATGGGGGCTACCTGAAGATCATACGCAGTCAGAGAAACATGCGCTCATGAACATCACTTTGAGCCATCATCCTTGCATGAGCATTTGTAGTCCAATGGACATACCTGGCACCATGGCCACGTTGTATGACAGCCCCTTGGCTCATACATGGGCACCATGTGCCACCTCATGAGACCCTCATAGCCCATTGGCTGAGCAGACATTGCTCGTCTCATGCTACCTGTAACATGCACAAATACATGTGTGAGCGCAGGCTCAGGTCCTCTTTTCCTTCTTTTGGTGCGAACTGCATTCTCATCACCAGCTTGGCGCGTCCTTGCTTCAAGGCAACATTACGATGCCCATGGAACATGGGTTGCAGATATTGCAGACACATTTGCATTGTGGCCGGCTCACGATCAAGGCCCCGTAACGTGATCGCGCGTTAAAGCGGAAAGACAACTGCGGGCATTGAAATTATGAGCACGGAGAAACACCTGAAGCCGCTCGCTAGAAGGTGGGGCCACTAGCCTGGTCAGGAGGGCCCAGTAGGACCCCATTTTCCGTGGCCCCAAGAGGCATGCCTGGGGCACTGGGAGGCAACAGTTGGCATCGAGGATAATGAGGTGGAAAGCCTCCGCTACCAGGCTGCTGCGTACCTGTTGCAGGGAGACTTCATCCTGGAAGTTGAAACCAGGTGGGACCCTTAGGCCCCATTGTTTCACCCCGAGGTCCCTGCACTTAATGCCAGCAATGGTGGCCCGGAGGACAATACGACAACATTGGAGAGCCAGGGAGATACATGCAGCGGGTGGCAGGGCCGGGCCTTCCAACATGGCAGTCAATGGGACTGCGCGTTCCGCAACGACATAATGCGCTTGGCACAAACCATCCTCTCCAAGGGATATCCAAATAGAGCCGCTATCGAAGACGCGGGCAAAGGCTACAGGACATGCGGCAGCGCTTCGCACTTCGTTGACATTGTCGGCATCACTCTCCGCCAGCTTTAACACCAGGCTTGCTACAGGCTCCTCTCCTTTCAGGTGGTACACTTTGCGGAACCCACCTTTGAGCTCCGGTGCCCTGCTAGACCCCAAAACCGACAGGTTCCGTCCATTCACATCCAGGACAAGACGAAGGTCATTAGGGAACATATCATGGCCCGTCAAAAACCCTGATGCACGCAAGAGCTTAATTGATGGCCATGTCTCGACGTGGCTGGGAGTTGCGCCTTGAGTGACACCCTGATCCGGAGCAAGGGGGCCAAGCAATTTCCGCACATGTCAAAGTCGCAAACCCTGCACCCCCAAAGCAATCGCCGCGTGGTGAACTCCCTTTTACACACACTGCACCACCAATTTGGCTCAGGTGACCCAAAGGTGAACAACGGATGACCGGAGGGACACGTGGGTTGAGCATCAAGTCTGGCCAGAAAGGCCTCTGCGCTTTCCGGAGTGAGAGAGGCGCCCTCTTCGGAAGAGGCGGAGCCACTTGAACGGCTGACCCCCTCCGGTTCACACCTCTTCCGCTTAGGAGTTGGCGGACGGGGCGGCAGTGGCTGACCACCAGGAAGCAGGGCTTCAGATGCGCTATGTGCGTGGTCCAGGACCAAGACCTTAGTTTTCCCATCACAAGGAGGGGTTTCGGCTTGCTTAGAGCAGGCTTCGCCCCTTCGGGGAATGGAGCCTGGGCCGGTGAAGATAGGCCGCGAACTTATGGGGGTTACCACGCGTAGCTCACCATGCGGCAACTCCTTCTTGGGCAAACCCGGAACACCTGCAGGCCCCATGAAGACTCGCCTTGGTCCTGGTCGGGCCTTGTCACGCAGAGTGCCAGCGGCCGCACCTTGATCAGAATTTCCCGGCACCAATGGACCTCTGGTTGACGGACACTTTGCACCGAGCTCGCTAGCCCCGGGGCGAGGGGAGAGCACAAGGTGGTCACCTGCAGGGGCCCCAAGCGGCGAGCGAGAAGCCTGTTGCGCGGACGCCTTGGGACCACAAGTGGATTGGTTTGTGGGCTCAGGGTTGGTCCCATAAGCATTTGCTGCAGTGCTTTGGGCTTCAGCCCCAAAATCCGTGGCGCGTGAGCTGTGAGGAGCCGAAACTGGCCTGCCAGGGGTATCCTGCCTCATAGGGAATTCCAGCTGCACCTCAGGAAGCGGCACTCGCACAGTTTCAGCATCCGAACTGCTAGGGTTAGAGCTAACCTCACTCCTCAGGTGATCCTGTTGTTCAGCAACAGACACAGGTGGCACGCGTCGGCCACCAGGCTTGGGAACCACCTCAGAGGGCGCCCCATCCCTCGCATGCATCACGCTTGGGGAAGCTTCAGAGACACCGAGATGGAAGGGCGGTGCGTCTCCTGCACCGGCAGCATGACGCGCTGGATGCCCACGCTCATCCACTGGTTCATGGCATGAAGTCATGGCATGGCAAAGACGGGGCACACGTGGTTGGGCATGCTGAAGCGCTCTCAGCTTATCGGGCTTGTGTGGCCGTTCAGCAGGACCAGGGAGAGCACCCGAGTCATCATCTTCAACCAGACGGACCCTGACACGACCAGGTGCACAATGTTCCGTTTCGCAAGGGGACTCAGCTCCCCCGCTCGACACAGCCCCAACATCTTTGGTCGCACACAATGCATCCTTGTGCTGAACAAGAGGAACGGACCCCATGTGCACATTATCATTATCACTTAAAATTTGGCCATCAGGTTTCTCAGGCACCAAATCTTCGGCTTCACTCCCACGTAGCGTTGCACCAAACTGTGCTGCTAAGGAAGGACCCAAATTGACATGAGACCCTGCTGGACTCTTGACAGGCACGCAAGGCCCAGATCCTGAGGCCATGGGTTGGCCTTCAGGTTTCTCAAACCCCAAATCAACGGGATCACTCCCACGTAGCGCCACATGAGACTGGGATGATTGGGGAGCGCCCATTCCTGTAAGGGCATCGGTAGCCTGGCAGCTAGGCTCACCAAGCTCAGCGCTCGCAGCCTTCGAGGTTTGGCTATCAGGTTTACTGCCAACCAGCTCATCACACTTGGCTGCGGATTGCCCCCTGGCTGCGGATTGCCCCTTGTCCCCCCTTTTAACCGGAAGAGATGGCCCGGGGGCCCCTTTGCGGAAGCGCTTTACCACACAGACAGGGGCGACCCCAGGCACCGGGGCAGGTGCGGGCGGCGCATCATGAGGGGCAGGGCCCTTGGGAGTCGCCATTCAGCGGTCGTAGACTGCCAGATACCAAGCAATCACGCAGTGCGCGCACCAATGGTGGTTGTGATTGATGCGGTACCTGATACAACCGTTTCGGCCACACTGCTGGCAAAGCTGTTGACAGGCCGGGATGGGAGGGTCCTGCTCGACAAGGGGCCCTTCCGGGGCACGGCGGCTGCACGTGGAGCCCATGGGGGCTAACAAAGGCTGATGGCCAACAGCAGACAAACCACACCCAGGCAAAAGCCGGAACAAAAGCACACACAGGGGGCCTCGGTGGCAACCTCTGGGCTGGAAGAGCCCAAATGCACAGGCGACCGGATCGCCGCGAGCCCGCGCCGGCGAGCTCCCATCCACCGCCTGCTTCACGCAGGCAGCTTGCACAGGGCCTGAGGCCAAGGTTGAAGGCAGAGCCTGTTGAAGCAGAGCCTGTTAGCGCCTCGAACCCAGTTAGACAAACAAATTTTCGCACGGTGCAATGAGCCAGTGCTGCACTTCAAGGAACACACACATAAAGTAACATAAAACTCGTAATGTTGCATTTACATAGCCAAGCATGTAGTACGCCAAGACAAGTCACATGATGCAGCCCGTCTGTAAACCTTTGCATTCGCTGACCGCGGAGACATGCAGAACATGCACAGGTAAGTGCCAGGCATGTGAAATTCAAAGTAACAAAATTAACTTTTTGGTTTCAAACCGTGAACAAACGGCATACCGTTTTTCACCGGGCATTATTGGAAGCAAGCGATAAAACACGATTCGCTCGCGAACAGTAAGCGCCCAATCGCTGTCTACATAGCAAGCAACGTCAAGGGCACAGCGCCAATCGGCCAGCATCTGGCTCGGGCGTAGTCGTAGAACAGACTGCTTCGTGCCTACAATGTACCTCAACAAGTGCTTCAGCTTAGCTAGACTTTCCAATGTGGGCGACTTCACGTCACGTGAGAGCTCCTTGACAGCGTAAGAGCAATCCGGCCGAACGAAAGCTAGCCAGAGCAATTTCCCTACTGCGGTTCGGTACTTAGCGTGCTCAGCTGGCTCCAATGGCGTGTCTGCGTCTTGCATGCGTTTCAATGCGGTCGTGCCAGTGGTGTTGACATTGTTTGCCGATTCCATCTGGTAGATTTTAAGCAGTTCCTCAATGTAACCCTGCGACATGAACATGTCAATCGAATCGCCGTTGTGCTTGAGGCGACGTCCGAGAAACGAATGTTCTGTTCCCGGCTCCAATGAGCCAGTGATCTTCACCAGCAGTTCTTTGCCTAAGGCTTCAATGAACAACTTCGACTGCTCAGAATCTCCAACAATCAGCAAGTCATCTACGTAGGCCAAAACATAAAGCTGTTTGGACGAATGACAATACAAGTTCCCGTCAGACTTGCATCGTCTGAATCCTAGCTTAGCCATGACTTTGGCAAAATGCTCTTGCCACAATCGAGGGCTTTGCTTCAGGCCATACATAGCTTTGTTCAATTTCCACAGGCACTTGAAATCGGGGTAGTACTCAGCCGGTGGCCAAATGAAAATGTCTTCAGTCATCGGCGCATGAAGGAATGCTGTGGACACATCTGCAAGGTTAATGCACCAATTGCGCGCCAACGCCATGATCAGCATGATGCGTAGAGTGACCAATGACGGCGTGCTCGCAAACAGCGTGTCAGAGTCCAATGCCTGTGCGTCCTGATAGCATCCCTGGACTACCAATCTCATCCGCAAATCCGTGTCTGTTTTCCATCTCTTGACCCATTTGACACCAATGGCATTCCTGATTTGCTCTTCAGTGCACTCTTCAATTGGCTTCTCGGTGTAAACCGTGAAGTCTTTCATGGACTTCATCTCTTTGTTCATACCAATCTTGTGGGCTTCTTCAGGGAATTCACGGGTGATGTCCCAAATGATCGGTTCCGAGAGTTTCAATTCTTCTTTGTATTCTTCACTGTCATAGTTGACTTCTACAGGAATGTCAATGCCATCTTTGGTCGTGACCTTAGCTACACCAACCTGTCCGCAGATCCAATTCGTGACAGAAGCTACCACGCAAGCAATCCTCTGCGACTTGCTCAGCGGAGGAACGGAAGGTGCATCGGGGTCAATCCTAAGAGACTTCGCTGGGCGTCCAATCTCCTCTTCAGCAGACCTGCGTACTGTCGGGGATCTCTCATTATCGCTTGTGCCAAAATGGTTTGAACCCAAAAGCACAGTCCGAACCTAAGGCACACGGAAAGCCCACACCCTTGCAAGTTCCAAGGCTTCCTTCTTTTCATCGGTGGGCGAATCAAGTATCAGTTTGAAAGGTCGATGCACATGGTTTTAGTGCATACGCCAAGCAGAAGGCGTGCGCATCACTATCTACACAACTATCTCAAGAAACCCCCCCCCTCACTATCTACACAAAGACCTCAAACCCCCTTTGAGGGCGAGGACGCTGTACACATAAGCTCAGCAGGCGGCCAGGATGGCCGGCAGGGAGTTGCGGCCGCCGCAGCGGGCCCTGCTTCGGCATGCAGTGAGTGGGCTGGACGGGAGCCAGGCCACGATATAAATTGCAACATGGCTGAGCATGCAGGGAGGCAGGGTTGCAGCAGCGGTCCCTGCACATGAATGCCCAGGGTGGGCTGGGTGGGACATACTGCCACGCGGCTCATCGGAAATGGAACGTGGCTCTGCAGAAAGCGAGGCTTGACTGCAGGCACCTGTGTCATGAATGCCCAGGGTGGGCCGGGTGGGACAAATTTTCGCACGGTGCAATGAGCCAGTGCTGCACTTCAAGGAACACACATAAAGCTGCATAAAACTCGTAATGTTGCATTTACATAGCCAAGCATGTTGCACACCAAGACAGGTCACAAGCTGCAGACAGCCTCAAAACCCTTGCATTCGCTGACCGCGGAGACATGCAGAACATGCACAGGCAAGTGTCGGGCATGTGAAATTCAAAGTATCAAAATGAACTTTTGGCTTCAAACAGTGTACAAACGGCATACCGTTTTTCACCGGGCATTATTGGAAGCAAGCGATAAAACACGATTCGCTCGCGAACAGTAAGCTTATCGCTTGTGCCAAAATGGTTTGAACCCAAAAGCACAGTCCGAACCTAAGGCACACGGAAAGCCCACACCCTTGCAAGTTCCAAGGCTTCCTTCTTTTCATCGGTGGGCGAATCAAGTATCAGTTTGAAAGGTCGATGCACATGGTTTTAGTGCATACGCCAAGCAGAAGGCGTGCGCATCACTATCTACACAACTATCTCAAGAAACCCCCAATTTAACCGAACGATTATGGTGGGCACCGTCGAGAGCAAGGCAGCTTGGAGCACAGACCCCATGCGTCCACTACCCCAAAACAGTAGGTTGCGAGTCAACGAGGTATCCCACGCTCTTCCGCCTCCAAGCCACATGTAATGTAGGACCGGGAATATCGGGATAGTAGTACGGCCTCGTAATCACCAGGGGTGAACCTCCTTACAGTGTGGCCTTACGACCGAACCACGCAATGCACACAGACCCTGGCCATTCCATGTCATATTGGGTACATGCACGACCACCAGCGTTGAAAGCGGGGGGGGGGAGAGGCACAGCTGTGCTCTGTTTTTTTCCTTTTTGTGTCCAGGTTGCTTGCATCGCAGCTGGGCACAACTTTTATCATCGGGATGACCCCACGCGTTGGTGCAAAGAGGGGCACCGTCCGAGGCATACGGCGCCACGGCACCAGTAGACACCAGTCCAGGGAGCACACACTGTTTATTCGTTACCCCAGAGGCTCACACACCAAGGGCGATCGGGCGCTGATATGACAGCAGGCGACCAGAGTGCAGACTCCGCCCTGCTTGCCCGTCCTGCGACGCGCGGGTTACAAGGCACTCCTTGTGTGACAAGACCTAAATGTTTATTCGAGGTTGGGCCAGGATTACCCTTTTCAAAGGTGGGGCCTGTCCATGACCTCTGGCTGCCACTGCGTGCACCAGAAACACTCATGCTGCCCATGTCCCTGTCCGCATCACCTGAGTTATTAAAATCAACAGCGTGCGGGTCCCAAGTCTTAGCGGGGGGGCACTTTGTCGGTTAACGGACCAATCACCAAGGCTGCCCAGGCAAGTGAAAGCCAGAAAGAACCCAACTCGTTTAAGACGAGTTAACAACTCAAAGCATTGGTCCCCGCGCAGCTCGCACACACGCTACGACTCCAGCGTGGCGGACCTCCCACTTGACGTAAGGGGGGGGGTGAGCCAGCTGTAACGCCAGACACATGCCGACTGGTCGGGCCCCCCCCCCGCCCCCCCCCCCATTCACGAGGGACATCTTGCAATAGATTCAGGCGGGCCCTTACACGTAAACCATCGTTATTATCACGACAAGCCAAAGAAACTCTCCGGGGCTGAGCATGACCCACAATCATTCACTCCTGCATTGGCACTCCGGGATTTGCGGCATGGTGATAACGACAAAACGACCCTGTGACATCATGCAGGGCATAACGCATTCTAACTTCCACAGGGTCTCACGCTTGAAACCCGACCTTTCCGAGCAGTGGGAAGGGAGCAGAAGGCGATGGGTGACCGAGCTGAGTACATGCCAGTCGTTTGGTCACGTAGACCAGCCGAACGTCAACCGCATACCTAGATTCAAAGTGAGCCCGTCAGGCGTCTGGTCGCCGAGACCCGGTGGGCACTCTCAAACATTGCTCAGGGAGATTCTGCCATGGGTGACTTGAACAATGCCCAGGAAGCTCGGCCAAGCATCAGGTCAGCAGACCGGTGAACACTAACCCTGCACCAAACGCTCAGAAGCGCGACCAAGACAACAGTAATCCAGGCATTTGTACAACTGGACCCGATGAGCGCCAACCGCTTACCAAAGGACCAGGGAGAGCACGCCAGCACGCCAGGCGTCAGGTCCACTAGGCCCTGCGGACAACTCAAACACGGCTGAGGGGAAACAAGCCATGCGTCAGGTCGGGAGACTCTGCGCGCGCATCCAGACACTAAAGGCTTAACTGTTCGGGCGCCCAGATCGTCAGGAGACACTAAAGGCTTAACTGTTCGGGCGCCCAGAACGTCAGGAGACCCGGCGACCACCCACCAGACAGAACGGCTTAAAAACTCCAGGCACTCCAATAGGGCACACTTTCAGCCGCCGAACAAGTTAACAGAATAACAGCATCCACCGCACAAGTTGACAGAAACCAGCATCCAGCCACCGCACAAGTTACATACACCTCCCCTACCTCCCCCACTTAACCGCATACTAGGCAACGCGGGACTACCTGGCCAAGGGGGGCCAGTGGAGGAAGTCGGAAATTATAGGGAGGCATGCCGGCAGAGAGTCGTCGCATGGTGACGGGCCCTGGCACTGATTGCAGCGGGAGTTGTTACAGACCCCACACGGTCATTGGAAGAAAGGACTGTGTGTCCCGCTCGAGCGCACGGCGCACTTTGTCCCCCTGGCCTGGCTTTAGCGGCAGCGGGCGACAAGGCCATTGAGACTTGGTAGCTTACAAGTGCCGGGACCAACGCATCCTCCAGTGGGAAGCTGCCAGCTTAGGGTACGCGAGGGGCAGTTTTCAGCTCGAGCAGATGGACAAACACTTGTCGAGCAACCGCCTCCAAATGTGCAACAGAGCAACCAATCTGCCATCACAACTGCTGGGTTGATGGGTGGGCCTTGCCACATTGACTGCGTACGCACACAACACATAGCACACTGCCTTGCATGGTGGCAGGTGCGGGTCCCCTGTTTACGGGGTGCAAGACTTTGCATGAATGGGCACACCGAACAAAGGGGACCCAGTGCGCGCCGGTGAGAAAAACCAGGCCCACTGAAACAGCCTAATCAGTCCAGAATGACTGTGGATTATAGCTGCCCCAACCAGAACAAAATCTTTCATCCGCAATGGTATAACTTCTGCCCGCAGGCGAGCTACAGAGAATTATCCAACATTCAATCTCGAGGGGAAACGCGTTGAACTCAACATTAAAAACATCGGATTCCCAAATCACGCAAGTAGATCTCATCACACTCCACACTCTAACACGTGCGCACTTTTTCTTCGTCGGCACGCCGAGAAAATGGGGAAAGTACGTCATGCCACTTTTTAAGTGGCCTGCACCATGGCACACGTAGTGCCATCGGCCCTCTGACACAACTGATGTGTCGGCCCCGTTTGTCTCCCCGGGTTGGGAGGGTGGGAAAGAAATTTCCTTGCTTTGCTGACTGCTGAGCCAAGCTTTGGAATGCAAGCGAAATTTCAATCACAAATTTAAACAATCCTGAAAACACATGTCCCAAGAATGTGTCATGCATGCATAAGCAAAATGCTGGTGAGTATTAAAATTCCAAACTTTTTGTTCTGGCCCAAAATTGCTTAAAGATACTCTCCGACAAACAATTTTGGTTTTGGTGCAACTATAAGGCAACGTCATGCAAGCATGAAGTATAGCTTATAGCTGCCCCAACCAGAACAAAATCTTTCATCCGCAATGGTATAACTTCTGCCCGCAGGCGAGCTACAGAGAATTATCCAACATTCAATCTCGAGGGGAAACGCGTTGAACTCAACATTAAAAACATCGGATTCCCAAATCACGCAAGTAGATCTCATCACACTCCACACTCTAACACGTGCGCACTTTTTCTTCGTCGGCACGCCGAGAAAATGGGGAAAGTACGTCATGCCACTTTTAAGTGGCCTGCACCATGGCACACGTAGTGCCATCGGCCCTCTGACACAACTGATGTGTCGGCCCCGTTTGTCTCCCCCACTTCTCTTTGGCCGGCGCATCAAGTGCTTTCAAGAGTGCAATAGGTCATCGGACATTTGACCTCGTCGCGCAAGAAATCCCCTAGGTACCGCAGTTTCTCCCACTCACCCCGGGAGGGGGCATCGGAAGGATTGCTTTCACTGGCAACCCTGTGGAACCATGCTAGGCACGGCGCCGCCTCATCCGCAGCCTCTAGTTGCATGAGCAGCTCACGCCAGGAGGTATCGGCCGCATTCCCGTTAATACAGGAGCTGTGGACACCCGTATGGTCCACGAAGAAGAAAACCCTGTTCCCTCCTATTGCCCTGGACCACAAGACCCTGGCTAAGACCACGGCATACAGCTCAACCTGGCCTATGATGTGCTTGCGCCCCCGTGCCCACCGTTGGATCAAGGCCTCAGGAACTTTGGCACCAAAGACACGGGGCTTCGACCCCGGAGCAATGAGAACGCCTCCCACAGCCGCATGAAAGGAACTTCCACAGGGGTCGCATGCTCCATCGGTAAACACGAGGACTGGGGCAGAAGCAGGGCTCGCTGAAAGCTGACGGGGGACCCCCTTCAAAAGGCGAGCACGTAGCAAGGCAACCGCATCAAACTGGGACTGGCTTAGCTCCACACTGAATGCAGCAGCCCGCTCCAGGTTCCTCAGATCGGCAATGGCCAGACGGCCCGTGCGTCCCAACATCTGCGACTCAAGAAATTGCAATCTCCCTAAAAGGGAGGGCACCTCGCGAACCAGCACCTTCCGATCCCTCAACACACTTGCAAGTGTCTCACACATCGCCGCAGCCCGCTCCTGTTTGTTTGACACGCACACGTGCCCAAAGGACGGGTCACTTGTATCCAGGACAACTCCCAGCATCTCGCTAGCAGAGCTGAAAGGTTGCTCTTTGTCACGCGATAGCGTGAACCCAAGAAGGTCCATGACCGAATGCACTGCATTATCAGTGCCCCCACTAAGCATCGCAGGAGCCATCGTTGGGTAGTCGTCATAGTAGCATGCCGCTACTACGCCGACTTCCCAAAGGATCCGCTGCAGCAACAAGGACACTCGATTGAAGTGCATCACCGAAGCCGACGAACCGAAAGGCAAGGTGTTGCATGGAAAGGCATACACCCGGTCGTCGGTAGGGTTTTTGAGAATCAGGACTGCTTTCGGCTTCTCTCCCGGGTGAAGAGGTAGTTGTTTGTACGCTGCTCTAAGGTCATAGGTCTTCGTGAGTGGACGTAGTTTCTCGCGATCCGCCCAAACCTTGTGCAACCTGCCCTCGAGGGACGTACCGTCACTCAACACAAACTTCACCCAACCGGAACCCAAGGCACACCGGAATACCTGCAGGCAAACCCAGCAAAGCTCATCCAGTGCTTTCAGGCTAACACGCTCGAAACACCCAAAACAGGAGTTCACGCCGGATTCGGAGAAGTCGTCGATTGGGCGAAGCTTTCCCTGCATTACGCTGAAGCGGCGACAAGGCGACCATCCCTGCGGGTACACTTCTTCGAGCTGCTCTCTAGTGTAAGGACCATCAAGCCAAGCCTTTGATGTTGCATCTGCTTCTTCAAGAGTGACGTTCCACAGCTCTTGCGCATGCTCACCACAAACTTGGCCGGACACCTTGTCCCACAGAGAATCCCTCAAGATGGCCGCACCTTCCCAAAAATCTTGTTCGGAGCTAAGTCCCGGCTTCTCGTCAGGATGGAAGACCCCAGTACACGGCATATAGCCAGTGAGTTTGAACCCCACCTCCAAGTCGTGATGAAGTTGCTTGTCAGGCCAATCAAGAGATTCGGCAATGCGCTTAAGAAGGCACAGGCGCTTGCCTCCCAAGACACGCCTCACTGAAGGTTCAAGTTTTTGCTTCAGGGCACGCTCCTCGCCCTCAAGCTCAACAGCCCATTGTCTCCATAGCCTGATTTTCTCCAGTCTCCGTCGCATCACCACCACCGGGCCTTGCACAAGGAGGTCGAAGAGCACGCGAACCAGTCCGTCTGGAAGGGCCCTGGCAGTATCGAAGGGGTGATCAAGCTGCTTTGCCTCACGCACGAAAACCTCTGGAGATCGATACACACCGAAAGTGTAAAACCGACAAGAAGCTGCACCCACTTGGAGCTCATCTCCAAGCTCACCTGCGCGGGTGTCGGCACCACCCCTTTCAACTGACACACGCAGCAGTTTAGACTTGGCAGGCACCTGCAACCAAGGTTTTTCCAAGCAGTTCTTAGCATTCAGCGGGGGGGCTTCGGAGGAAGCCACTGTCACGGTATGCGCAAATTCGCCGATGACAGGCGCGAAACGGCGACCTCGGGGCTGAACCTGCCCTGCTGCACGGGCATTGGCCAGCTCAGAAGTCTGAAGCTTGCTCGGAAGAAGTTGACGCTCGGCAGCGACGTCATCGATGCAGGCAACAAGCCGTTCACAGAGAAGTTTTGGGTAGGCGGCCTCCAAAGCGGTGGCATAATTGCCGTCCACAACCCAAGCATCATGCTTGGGGCAGCCCGGGCAGGGCCCGCTGAGGCGACCCAAAACTGGGTGGGAGGACAGGAAAGCTGTAGCCTTCTTGCGTGTAGAACCATGCAAGCATGCATCGAAGCTTACTAAGGTAAGTCTCTGCACCAAGGATTGGAAGCAGGGTAAGTGCCAAAGCCACGAGTGCAATGGATTTTCCACTGAGAAATGGACGCAAGCATGGTTGGACAGGAGCCATTGGCAAAAGGCAGCCGTCTCCCGATAGATAGCGTTGGCGCTAGCAACCCGAGCTGCCTCAACCTCGGACAGATCGGGCCGCCCCCATGGGTGTTGAAGGGACCTAAGCGGGCGCGGTCCCTTCCCAATGTCACGCGCACGGCTGGCCGTGCCGCACGGCGGTGCGATATGCACCCACACAACGTCGCGCGTCTCAACAAGACGCCTGATGAAGTCCCAGGTGCGTGACAAGCGCAAGTCCAGCTGCAGCACATGAACATAAGGTCTATGCTTACTATGGCCCCAATCTACCGGCACGACCGCGTACCCGGCCTCTTTTGGCTACGCAAGACAGAAGGGCAGAGCCCGCACACAACTCGAGCACAAGGGGGCGAGAAGTCGACGGCGGCTGCAGACGAGATGAGGGCTGCACGGGCGGTGCAAGAGGAACCGAGGCCTCTGCCAAGGGCTGGGCTCCTGCCGCTGGAGCGACACCTGTCGGGGGTGGCAGTTTTGTGCTGGGACTAGCTTCTAAGGGAAACCCTAAGAGCCGCAGCTCTGCCTTAGCGGGGGGCTTAAGCTTCTCCACGAAACGCACCGTGAAACCTACCAAGACAAGGCGGCGACCCTGCCATGGGAGGACGCAATGTGCATTCTCGCTGGCCGACAAGAGCAGACACGGACCATTCCAAGGCACGGGGCCACCGATGACATCGTGGCCTTGAAACTCACGGACTTCGGAGCCCTCACCCTCAACCCAAAGACAACCTCCCTTAAAGGCGGTTAGGGGAGTGATTATATTAGGGAAGGGCGCATTCTGCAGGTCCTTATGCATGGAAGAGGGACTCTGATCAAGCACGGCAATGGAAGAGAAGACACACCCGGGGGCCGCATGTTTGAGCCAGGCCACAAACAAGGCAGTGGAAGCAGGATACTTCCCAGTCGTCGTTCGCACGCCGACGACTCCGCCATGCACAAACGCGCCTGCAGTGAAGCTGCTGCCTTCAGCAGCGCGGGGGGATGGTTCTTTTGGCAAGGCGTCGAACAGGCGCACAAGGTCTGAAGCAGTCAGCTCATGATGGCCTGCCAAAGCCCAAGCCAAGGTCTCAGCTTGATCAAGATCATGTGGTTTTGCACCCTGAAAGAGAATCGGAAAAACGGCACCCCCAGCATGAAGAGGAGGTGCCAAAACAGAACTCACGTGCTCAGCTGCATGTGAATGTACGAAGCAGTTTGCTCCACGGCTCACGCGCGGCCTCTTAGGCTCCGGCTGAACCACATGTGCTGAAGGAAAACTTGCGTCGGCCGACGAGGCCGACCCGCCGGTGCCTTGCGAGGCAGCGACGCCTGGTACTACGGGAGCGCCCGGCTCGAAAACTGCATCCTCTCCGGATGCTGTGCCTGCTGAGGCACCCTTGGGACCCTGGGTCCCTAGTCAGGCCTGTCCTGACACACCGCTGCGCAAGCTGCAATCCGTTGCAGGGTGGCTTTTGCCGCACCGCGGAACAGCGCAGACATGTAAGCCTTTCGGGCACCTGCCGCGAGTGACGGTCTCGCGACAAGTTTTGAGACCGTATCCGAAACATATGGGGTCTCCGCCGTTCGTGTGGCTCCGACAGCCTTCCAGCCCCTGGGGCATTTTCATCTGCCGAACGGCAGCCTTACCTCGCTTCCCCTTTCCACGGCCCTTCCCTCCAGGAGGGGGCGGCGGAAAGCTGTAAGGCCCATTACGCTCTTTCTCAGAGCCAGCGCCAGCAGCCTTAGGCAATGGCTGCATCAAGCTGACAACCTCCGTTGAACAGGTGGCGGCTTCGAACACCTGATCCAAAGGCCTTCCCGATGCTGTGACCTGGAGGCCGGCACGTGTCTGATCAGCAAGGCACTGGAACAACTTGCGATCTGCAGCCTGCAACTGCATGAAGGTTGGTAGATTGTGAGAGGAAGGAACAACGTCCAAGCGTGCACTCAGAAGCTTCTCTACCCAACGGCTGTGATGGACAAAATCTAAGAGATTCGCCATCTCAAAAGCAATGCCTCGACGGGACAACGCAAGGTGGATGAGGAACTCACTGGACGTGTCTGCACGCCCCGGGTCAGGCTTCTCAGTCTTGAGTTTCCCCGAGCTGTCAATGGACAAGACCGACTCTCTCTTGGCACTCGTCTGTGCCTCGTGCTCTTTGCTTGTCAGACGATCCCACTCCAGGTATTGGAGGCGATTCTGCTCATAGATGGCGACACACGCATCCACCAGAGCATCTGATGGCTCCATTCGATTCCGGATGTCCAACCCCGGCAACTTCTTCACGATGGCAGCGAACCTCTCGGAGCGCTCCGGCACCGAAAGCTTCCTAGGCGCTGTTTCATCGGTCCGCTCCACCAACGAGCGCATTTCACTCGTAGTGACAGCAAAGCTCTCATGGAACAACCTGCGAAAGGCTGCCTTCTGCCCCAAACTTGCCGGGCCTCCAATTGCCGTCTCAAACGCGGCGATGAGCTCCTTGTCATCGCCCGATCCTGGCGTATAGCTTGACATGAAGGCTACCCGGGCCAGAGTAGTGATGCCAGCCCGTTTAAGGGCCGCGACATCAGCTTCTTCTAAGCCTACCTTCACACATCTCGCAGAGAACACTGGACCACTCTCCGAGTATGCAGCCATCTTTGACGGCCACCCAAACTAGGCTTGAGACCTGGCACCTGCTCAGAGCTGGTAAAGCATCTGTGTTTGCCATGACATGTAGGCAACTCTCAAGAGAGAACTCTCACATGGACGTAGAGCACGAACATCACATTCATGGACATAGAGCACATGCAAAAAGCAGGGGGGCGCAGCAAGTGAGCAAATCGTGGGCATCGCACACACCCTTTATGCTCTATGCACAAGTGAAATCTCACATCAAGCCACATATGCTCTAAAGCATTGCTTACACCTAGGATGCAAAACTGCAGGTCGCTCATGGCATCGCCCATACTGTACAGACAACGCCCTTCCACATATCAAATGTGCTCCTGCTTCATCAGCGGTTAGGTGGATGACTCTCGACTGGCGGTGCCTGAAGTACGTTGCATCACCTGGCAGCCGCCGCTCATCCACTCTGCCCGGCCACCTCTCCATAGTCCTGGCGACGGCCTGCTCATCTTCTGAGTGGTCACGTTCCTCTTCGTCGACCGAGGAGCCCGAAGACGACGCCATATCATCCTCGGAGTGAGGTGGATCCTCCTCATCGGACCTCTCACATTCCTCTGCCAGCTGTTGCCCTCTTGGGTTGTCAGGCATGAACTTCCCAGAGCGGACCTCACGCAGCATCGACGCCATGGCCCTGAGGGGGGCCGACTGAGCATCGACTTCATAGATGAGCTCCGTGCCCACACCGGCAGACTTCGAAGTATGATAGCCTAAGATGGCCCTTTGGTCCCTTGGCAGACCACGTTTGCTGGCCCATGAGAGGATTGTTCTTTTGCACGAATGCGTACCCACATTGTTCAAGTACTCATCGGGGCCCACTCCCTGGGCAAGCAGGCTCCTGAGCCACACACAAGCCTGGTCGCACGGCAGAGGCACATTCCTCCAGGTCCCGTTGGAACCCGGACACGGCAGGAGGGGCGAATCCTCGTGGATACGAATCCCACATTCTTCCATGACATCGATCCAAGCATCGGCCCACCTGAGACCCGACAGACCCAAAGCACAAGCTGCCATCGGCAAGAACCTAACCTTCCTCTCGAGGGAGAAGCTGGTCTTGCTCCTCGAAACGTGGACCTCGAGATATGCTGAGATCAGGCGCACAAAAAGGAGCTTGCACACACGCTGGGCATCGGAGAACCTGGCTCTCGCGTGCACTAGGAAAAGGAAAAAGCCCGCTGCCATCCTATCTTGCAGGGACCTCCCTTCAAGACCACAGCAAATTCTCTCAAGCAGCGCAACATGTTCGACTTTCAAGGGGTTTCGTTGAAGGAGCTTCCTCTTCTGCAAGAAAAGCCGAGCTGCCAGGCCCCGAACACGACCCGACTCCAAAATCTCATCAACACCCTTCAAGCCCACAACATACTTTGCGAAGGCAAAAGCGGAGAGAACACTCTTCAAGGAAGTCGGTGCAGCTTTGTCCTTCACATCATCGAAGTAAGAATACACAAGAGGCTCAGCGGCAGGAAAAACTATCGCAGTCTTGCCCGAAGCCCAGGCAACATACCTCATAAGAGCATTCGCACGCGAGTGCAAAGTAGACGTTGCTTTCACTGCCAAGGCATCTGCCACGCTGTTCAGAAAAGGACCAGTACCCAACCCTGCTGCCTTCGAAGCATGGAAATCACGTGCAAGTCCAAAGGCAAGGGGCTCAACAAGAATGATGCGCTGCCACTTCGCAACAGCAAGGCTGCGTTCCTCACTCTGGAGATCAATCCAAGCCTTGGGGTTCGAGTCGTACTTGCTGAAACGAGCCATCTTTTCAGCAATCTTAACAAGTCCAGAAGACTTAGAAAAAGGCTCGGAACCCTCAGCTGATTCAGGCTTCTCAAGTTCACACAAAGGCAAGGGACCTCTAGGAACCAGCTTTCTCTTTGCCGGCTGACTCACAAGGCCAATCTCCCAGGGTTGCTGCCACACGCTAGCATGATCCCTCAGGCATGACTGCAAGTGCAGGGAATACTCAGTGTGATTATCAAAAGCCATGAATGCCCAAAACCGGGACACACCCCCCCTTCACTCACGGAATTTGGGCAGGCAAGAGGCAACGCACTGAGGGCCGAGCAGGGCTCAAGAAGTCAGTGTCAAATGAAGGCTCAAACAAGTATGCGGCCAGCGCGCAACAGCCACGAGGGAAGCCCAAGACCCTTGAGGGAGAAAGAGGAGCAAGCGAGCTCCGTCGGAGCGGCTGAGTAAAACGCCGCGAAGGTTACCCTCCAAGATGTACGTATACAAATTGGGGCTTTCTTGGGAGTACTCAAGAAGGCGGTCGAAGTAGAACGAACGCGGGCGCAAACGAAGTGCAAGGAAAGTTGCAGGCCCAGGATGCTGAAGAGGCTCGGAAGCCTCGGACTCGCTGCTCCCACTGGGGGAAGAAAGCATCCGCCACCCCCGCGGGGTGGCTTGCACGGGCCCTAACGGCACTGGTTGAAAGGGGGGGCCCGTTTGGAAAAGAAGAACCTGTTGAGGACCCGCAGAGTTACTCAAGAACTGGGCCCAAAGAAATTTCCTTGCTTTGCTGACTGCTGAGCCAAGCTTTGGAATGCAAGCGAAATTTCAATCACAAATTTAAACAATCCTGAAAACACATGTCCCAAGAATGTGTCATGCATGCATAAGCAAAATGCTGGTGAGTATTAAAATTCCAAACTTTTTGTTCTGGCCCAAAATTGCTTAAAGATACTATCCGACAAACAATTTTGGTTTTGGTGCAACTATAAGGCAACGTCATGCAAGCATGAAGTATAGCGTACCGCGGTCGGCTTGGGTTCCACACGGAGTAATCAGCCTAAGCAGCCGACCCAGTCGGCCGAGGGAAAGTTTTGCTCGGGCTCCACATGAGCAGTAGCCTGAGTCAACGACTCTGCCCCCGTTGGTCGCACAGTTAACTTAACCAAGGCCTATCCCACACAGCAAATGGGGGGGACCAATCCGCGAAAGGTGCAGAGATGCTGTTGGCCGCTTGTTGGCCACTATGTCTTTACATCCACCCATGTCATAGGGCATGTGTACCAGAGGTGTTTGCAGCCAAGACGGCTGGGTCGGAAGTGCCGGCAGGAGGAGGCGCGGAAGAGCATAGGAAGAGTCCACACACCCAACAGGTTAGCTCGGCGAAGCACAAGGCCGACACACCGAAATGAAGCCATTCAGGGCTGATGGCAACGCAGCCGGATTGCCAATGTAGGTCCTCAGAAACTAGCGCAGCACTGACTGAAATTGCCTTTCAGCGACCGACACAGGCGACGCTCCCGTGTAAGACGGGCCTTCAGGAGTTTGGATTAATGAAGGTGCTTATGCAAAAGTGCGCAAAGGACCTAATGCTTGGTTGGCCACACTGGCCACATCACTCTGCGGCCACGGAGGCGACCAGGAGGCAAGACCGTGTCGTGGGTATAACATACGAAGCTTAGGGCTGGCCTGGGGAGGCACGCTCACATCATGCAGTGAGTGAATGACGGGAATTGCACCGTGGCACACAACAAGAGCGGTCGAGACAGCTTGCCGCAATTGCAAGTCTCGGGGTACCCAATGAGGGAGGCCGCAGTGCTCCAAACATGTTGTTCCTTCCGTCCTGAGGAGGTCGAGGGCGTCGTTCAGGATGCTAGGTCGCCTGGGCACAGCATTCCTGGCATGTACTACCAAGCTAGACCACATGACACACAATGAAGCTACATGGCGCTACACAGCGGGATTCCACATGGGGGCTACCTGAAGATCATATGCAGTCAGAGAATCATGCGCTCATGAACATCACTTTGAGCCATCATCCTTACATGAGCGTGTGTAGTCCAATGGACATACTTGGCACCATGGCCATGTTGTACGACAGCCCCTTGGCTCATACATGGGCACCATGTGCCACCTCATGAGACCCTCGTAGCCCATTGGCTGAGCAAACATTGCTCGTCTCATGCTACCTGTAACATGCAAAAACATGTGTGAGCGCAGGCTCAGGTCTTCTTTTTTCTTCTATCGTTGCGAACTGCATTCTCATCACCAGCTTGGCGCGTCCTTGCTTCAAGGCAACATTACGACGCCCATGGGACATGGGTTGCAGATATTGCAAACACATTTGCATTGTGGTCGGCTCACGAACAAGGCCCCGTAACGTGATCACGCGTTAAAGCGGAAAGACAACTGCGGGCATTGAAATTATGAGCACGGAGAAACATTTGAAGCCGCTCGCTAGCGGTGGGGCCCACTAGCCTGGTCAGGAGGGCCCAGTAGGACCCCATTTTCCGTGGCCCCAAGAGGCATGCCTGGGGCACCGGGAGGCAACAGTTGGCATCGAGGATGATGAGGTGGAAAGTTTCCGCCACCAGGCTGCTGCGTACCTGCTGCAGGGAGACTTCATCCTGGAAGTTGAAACCTGGTGGGACCCTTAGGCCCCATTGTTTCTCCCCGAGGTCCCTGCACTTAATGCCTGCAAGGGTGGCCCGGAGGACAATACGACAACATTGGAGAGCCAGGGAGATGCATGCAGCGGGAGGCAGGGCCGGGCCTTCCAACATGGCAGTCAATGGGACTGCGCGTTCCGCGACGACATAATGCGCTTGGCACAAACCATCCTCTCCAAGGGATACCCAAATAGAGCCGCTGTCGAAGACGCGGGCAAAGGCTGCAGGACATGCGGCAGCGCTTCGGACTTCGTTGACATTGTCGGCATCACTCTCCGCCAGCTTTATTAACACCAGGCTTGCAACAGGCTCCTCCCCTTTCAGGTGGTACACTTTGCGGAACCCACCTTTGAGCTCCGGTGCCCTGCTAGACCCCAAAACCGACAGGTTTCGCCCTTTCACATCCAGGACGAGGCGAAGGTCATTAGGGAACATATCATGGCCCGTCAAAAACCCTGATGCACGCAAGAGCTTTATTGATGGCCATGTCTCGACGTTGCTGGGAGTTGCGCCTTGAGTGACATCCTGATCCGGAGCAAGGGAGATGGCGGGGCCACTGCGCTGACTGGCCAAGCAATTTCCGCACATGTCAAAGTCGCACACCCTGCACCCCCAAAGCAAACGCCGCGTGGTGAACTCCCTTTTGCACACACTGCACCACCAATTTGGCTCAGGTGACCCAAAGGTGAACAACGGATGACCGGAGGGACACGTGGGTCGGGCATCAAGTCTGGCTAGAAAGGCCTCTGCGCTTTCCGGAGTGAGAGAGACGCCCTCTTCAGAAGAGGCGGAGCCACTTGAACGGCTGACCCCCTCCGGCTCACACCTCTTCCGCTTAGGAGTTGGCGGACGGGGCGGCAGTGGCTGACCACCAGGAAGCAGGGCTTCAGATGCGCTATGTACGTTGTCCAGGACCAAGACCTTAGTTTTCCCATCACAAGGAGGGGTTGCGGCTTGCTTAGAGAAGGCTTCGGCCCTTCGGGGAATGGAGCCTGGGCCGGTGAAGATAGGCCGTGAACTTATGGGGGTTACCACGCGTAGCTCACCAGGCGGCAACTCCTTCTTGGGTAAACCCGGAACACCTGCAGGCCCCATGAAGACTCGCCTTGGTCCTGGTCGGGCCTCGTCCTCCATAGTGCCAGTGGTTGCACCTTGGACAGAATTTCCCGGCACAACTGGACCTCTGGTTGACGGACACTTTGCACCGAGCTCGCTAGCCCCGGAAAAGTGAGGGGAGAGCACAAGGTTGTCACCTGCAGGGGCCCCAAGCGGCGAGCGAGAAGCCTGCTGCGCGGACGCATTAGGACCACAAGTGGAATGGCTTGTGGGCTCAGGGTTGGTCCTATCAGCATTTGATGCAGTGCTTTGGGCTTCAGCCCCAAAATCATTGGAGCGAGGGCTGTGAGGAGCCGAAACTGGCCTACCAGGGGCATCCTGCCTCATAGTGAATTCCAGCTGCACCTCGGGAAACGGCACACGCACCGTTTCAGCATCCGAACTGCTAGGGGTAGGGCTAACCTCACTCCTGAGGTAATCCTGTTGTCTGGCAACAGATACAGGTGGCACGCGTCGGCCACCAGGCTTGGGAACCACCTCAGAGGGCGCCCTATCCTTCGCATGCATCACGCTTGGGGAAGCTTCGGAGACACCAGGAAGGAAGGGCGGTGCGTCTCTTACACCGGCAGCATGACGCGCTGGATACCCAAGCTCATCCACTGGTTCATGGCATGAAGTCATGGCATGGCTGAGACGGGGCACACGTGGTTGGGCATGCTGATGTGCTCTCAGCTTATCGGGCTTGGGTGGCCGTTCAGCGGGACCAGGGAGCGCACTCGAGTCATCATCTTCGACCAGACGAACCCTGACACGTCCAGGTGCACACTGTTCCGTTTCGCAAGGGGACTCAGCTCCCCCGCTCGACACAGCCCCAACATCTTTGGTCGCACACGATGCATCCCTATGCTGAACAGAAGGAGCGGACCCCATGTGCACATTATCATTATCAATTAAAATTTGGCCATCAGGTTTCTCAGGCACCAAATCTTCGGCTTCACTCCCACGTAGCGTTGCGCCAGACTGTGCTGCTAGGGAAGGGCCCACATTGACATGAGACCAGGCTGGACTCTTGACAGGCACGCAAAGCCCAGATCCTGAGGCCACGGGTTGACCTTCAGGTTTCTCAAACCCCAAATCAACGGGATCACTCCCACGTAGCGCAACATGAGACTGTGATGATTGGGCAGTGCCCATTCCTGTAGGGGCATCGGTAGCCTGGTAGCTAGGCCCACCAAGCTCAGCACTCGCAGCCTTCGAGGTTTGGCTGTCAGGTTTACTGTCAGCCAGCTCATCACTCTTGGCTGCGGATTGCCCCCTCTCCCCCCCTTTAACCCCAGGCACCGGGGCAGGTGCGGGCGGCGCTGCCTGAGGGTCAGGGCCCTTGGGAGTCGCCATTCAGCGGTCGTAGACTGCCAAATACCAAGCAATCACGCAGTGCGCGCACCAATGGTGGTTGTGATTGATTCGGTACCTGATGCAACCGTTTCGGCCGCACTGCTGGCAAAGCTGTTGACAGGCCGGGATGGGAGGGTCCGGCTCGACAAGGGGCCCGTCTGTTGCACGGCGACTGCACGTGGAGCTTATGGGGGGCTAACAAAGGCTGATGGCCAATAGCAGAAAAACCACACCCAGGCAAAAGCCAGAACAAAAGCACACACAGGGGGCCTCGGTGGCAACCTCGGGGCTGGAAGAGCCCAAATGCACAGGCGACTGGATCGCCGCTTGCCCGCGCCGGCGAGCTCCCATCCACTGCCTGCTTCACGCAGGCAGCTTGCACAGGGCCTAAGGCCAAGGTTGAAGGCGGGGCCTGTTGAAGCAGAGCCTGTTAGCGCCCCAAACCCAGTGACAAATTATCGCACGGTGCAATGAGCCAGTGCTGCACTCAGTTTCTCCAATCGAGGTTTCTGCGACTCGAATCGGGAGATCCTCTAACGCAGGAAGCTCTTCAGCAATGGCTTCACCAGGGAGTTCTTGGGGAACCTCAGGAGTAGCAACACTACTTTTCTCCAGTCCTGGAGGGTCTCTGATTTTACCTGTAACCGTCAATGACTTCGGCAATACAAAGTCAGTAGTGGGCTCTTCTCTGGCTTTGGGCTTCCAGAAGAGAGCTTGCAATTCCTTCAGAGGTCCTACCTGCCAATGCTGCGAGGGTGGCAATCTTCTAACAGTGCGTACCTTCACTACACCGTCTTCTGTTGCCACAATGATTTCATTCGCCTCGGTGTCTCTACCTAGCCACAAAGCAATCTTCCAGGGCGTGTCTGCTTTTCGTGCTTTTGAAGGGGTAATGACCTTCGCTTGTACGCACTCTGCAAATGCGCACAATCCACCTTCATAGTTTCGGTTCCACCTACGAAGATACGATGTGAATCCGTCAGAATGCACGAGGTATCGGTTAATCAACCACTGCGCATGTTTGACTGCCCAAGGATACAACGCACTGTTGGAGTCAATCGCAAAACCAGTGTTGTGCTCGACCTGATACAGTAGCGTACGCAATTGTCCGTACAATGTGCGTTGCATCTGTCCTACAGATCCACTTGACTGGGAATGTTCCTTTGGGGCTGCGCGCAGGCTCAATCCACCTAACTCAGAGCAAACACGTTGACATAATGCTTTGAGGGGACTCTCCTGGTCGTACTGCAATACGCCAAATGTCCTACCACATTCGAAGATGAATTTCTTCAGTTCGGCTACACTGTAGTCAATCTCACCTTTCGATGGGACAACGACAGCCATGCCCAATCCAGATATCACGTCAACTGCAGACAGAACCTTCTGCAGAGGCAAATCCTTGTTCGTGGCACTAAAGCAATAGTCCACTTGGATAACAGGCTGACGGTCAATCTGCTTCTTAGCTGGGCCATGTCTGCCTTTCGCCTTGACACAATGTGGGCACCAATCTCTAAACGGCAAATGAGTCAATTCGTGTTGTTTTCTTTCGGACGAAGAGGGTTCACCAGGAACCTTCAATCCTTTCGGGACTCTCGCATGTCTGTCAGAGGTTTCCTGTTCAGTTCTCTCATACTCAATCGGAATGGGAACGAAAACAGAGAATCCTCTCCAAGCTTGAAACAAATCCCTACGAGGATCTTGTTCGGGTTCCTTCACAGTACCATCTTCATCACGAACAGAACACCAATAGTCCTCAATTTCTGTGCCATTCGATTCAGGGAACTGAGATTCCACAATGTATGTGTAGCGATCTGCCATCAGTGAATCGCCAAATTCGTTATCTCGCTTGGCATCAATCGGGGAAGGCTCATCATCAGGATGAACCAAATCAGTTCGTTTCTGGTGAATCATGCGAATCCAAAACGTAGGCAATTGAACCCAATAGTCAGTAGTTCGCTCCATTCCAGTCAATGGATCAGGAGTGTGGAAGAGCCGCAACAGATCTTCTTTCATCTTGTTGTCAAACACTTGAACAGAGCGCAATCTGCTCAAAATCGTGTTTTCAGAGTCCAAGGTCTCCAATACCTCGGTCCCTCGGCTCAACGCACGACGCTCAATGGAAGAACTACTGGGCTGTAGCGCTTCAGAACTGGGCTTCAATGCCTGCGAGGGCTCAGGCTTAGGTGATGTTTTGGGCTGAGGCTTCAATGCTGTCGAGGGCTGCGAAGTCTCCGGACGCTTCCGCAGCCTTTGCTTCAATGCAACGCGAGTGCTCCCAGTCCACGTTCGATCATCCTTAGCCTTGGAGTCCTCCAATGAACGAAAATCCGCGTCAATCACCGTCTTACGGCTGCCATCCTTGTAGGACTTACGGGTCTCTCTCCTACCTGTCAATCTCTCTTCTTCTACGGGCATCTCTTTGCTCAATCTGCCAAGGTCAAACATGGCACTTCTGGGCTTCACGTGATGACGAATCAATTGATGTGTCTTGTCATCTACTTCCCAATAGTCCATGTGCTTGAAGTCTTGCTTCTTCCTACCTTTCTGTGCAGCAGCAATGAGCGAGGAGATCTTAGACACATGATCATAAGCAAGATCAGCAATGTCTGTTACACCGCGAAGTTCCACATCCAATGCTGTGAGGTCAATCTCTGTCATGAGAGAGTTAATCTCCAATTCGCTTTTGGGTGCATCGGACGATGAGAAAGGAATCACTGTAGGAGTAAGATACACCAATGTACCTTGACGAACAATGGGTACCGGAAGTCCTGTGGGAGTGATCAATGCCATGAAGTCGCGAGACATGACTGTCCAGAAATCTTGCAAGAGAAAACGAGAAACACTAACCAATGGAAACGGGATGTTTTCACACACATAAAACTGGATACACAATGAATGACCATTGCAATCGAGTTCAACAACTCTCTTGCCCAATATGTTGAGGGTTTTGCCTGAAATGCTCCTAAGAGCTGGACAATCAGAACCAACAGGGAGCAATGGGTAGTCCTCTGCGAACCATGGAGGACAGCAATTAGCAGATGCTCCGCTGTCGAACAAAATCCAACTCTTGTCGACAATTCCAGACTGCAAGCGAAACTCTGCTAGCGTGTCTGAAGGTGGGTCAATCAGCGACTGACTGGACTGTTCAATGCGATTCAAACAGTCGTCGGTAGTCTGCTCAATGCTCTCAACTCTCGCTGGCACTCCGGTCGACAGAACACCAATGAGCATCAAAGCTCCAATGAACATCTTGCTCAGTAACCCAGGTTGTGATGGCCTTGCAATGCCACCTCGTACTCGCCTTTGAGATAGCAGTGGATTGGAGGAACTTGCGAGCTCTTCTGTCTCTCCAATCTCTTCTTCTCGGCTCTCAATGACAGGCGAAGTCATGACTGCCGCTGCAGTCTCAACTGCACCTGAGGCTCTGGCAATGTCTGTCTGAGGTTGGAGCAATGTTTGCGACTGTGACTGATCTGCAAGACCGGACTCGGACCAATCATACGACCAATCATCAGACCACCAACTGTAGTCATCATCGCACCAATCGTCATACCACCAATCATCCTCTACAAGCGCGCCTTGCCAATCTCCGTACCACCAGCTGGCATCATCATCATTCCAATCCCAGTTCCAATCATTCTCTACGTTTCCTTCCTGTGTTGCGGCAATCGTGGCGGGCCCTTCTTCGTACACTGCACCTTGTTTCGCATGCGGACACTCCTTTGACCAATGTGCAGGTGAACCACAAACAAAGCAACCTGTGCCTTTTCCGATGCTCTTTCCTTTTCCTTTTCCTTTGAATCCTTTTCCTTTTCCACCTTTTCCTTTTCCTTTGCCTTTGAATCCCTTTCCTTTGCTCTTGCCGCTCTTTCCTTTGTTCCAATTCCAACTCTTTCCTTTTCCTTTTCCTCTGAACTTTCCTTTGCCTTTCAGCGCCCCAATGTCCATTGGCACTGGTCCCTGGGAATTGTTTGATGCTGTCTGCCAATTTGCCAAATGTCGGCTCTGGTAATACTGCTTCATGATCTGCAGCACATCACTGAATGTTGTCAATGCATCTACGTTCAAACGAAGGTGTTGTTGCAATGAACCTGACGTCTTCGTCACCATCAATGTGACAAGCAGGTCGTCATCCAATGCTCGTCCTGTGGCCTTCTCATGCTTGTTCTTCAATGAGATAAACTCAGTCAAATCCGCTTCGAAACTGGCGTCTCTGAGCTTGAAATCCAAAATCCGACTCAACAGGCTCACCCCCCTTGCTCTGTCAGGCAATGAAAACCGATCATACAACTGTCGCCAAGTTTCGAAACCGTTTCCGTGCTCGTTCAATCTCACTACCAATCTTGCTGGTCCATCTGTGATCTGTGCAAGCAAATAGTGCAATTGCTTTGAGAACACAATGAGGTTTGAGTTCGGGGAATTCGAGTGCTCAAAGGCAATCAGGTGTTCGTCAGTACAAGGTACTGATGCTCCTTCCAATCTGCCCATAATCTCAAGAGCCATGGGTTTGTACAATGCTACATAGGACTTCAGCTGCCAACTCCAATCTTCCCACTTCTCCGATTCGCCATGGTAGTGTGGCGGTGGGAACAATTTAATCTCGCCTCCGAGTCCTTGGAAATCGCCGAAAACAGCCATCCTAGCAATGTAGGGCTCAATCACAGTTAAGGAGTCCCTGGGCTTCGCCGCAGAGCTCCGCTACCATGAAATTTTACAAGATCAATGTTCACAGACTGGTTTGATCACACAATTCAGAATACACAAGATGCACAGCAAAGTCACTTGATGCAATCACTCACTCAGCAATCTTGTTTGTGCCGCCTTGATCCAAAGCATCGAGTCAATGCTCATGTTGAGCATGTCGCTGTGCCAATGCTTCTCTGGAAGCATGCCAATTGCGACCTTATGTTCTAACATTTAAGCCCCCCTTTAAACCCCCCTTTAAGCCCCCCTTTAAGCCCCCCTTTAAGCCCCCCTTTAAGCCCCCCTTTAAAATGCCCCCTTCGAGCCCCCCCTTTAAGGTCCCCCCGTTTTAGGGCTTCAAGCCCCCCTTTAAGCTCCTCTTTTAAGCCCCCTTAAAACCCCCCCTAAAGCTCCCCCCGAAAGCCGCAACCAAGCCCCCCTCTGTGGAGGGTTTAAGCAGCAGTTTAAAAGGCCTAACACTTGCTGGGCCTTTGGGCAGCATTAGAAGTAACTTGCTGGGCCTTCTGCGGAGGGTTGAGGCAGCAGTTTAAGAGGCCTGATACTTGCTGGCCTTTTTTGGAGGGTTTGGGCAGCAGCTTAAAAGGCGCAAACACTTGCTGGGCCTTCTGCGGAGGGTTAGGCACAGTTTAAGAGGCCTGACTTGCTGGGCCTTTGAGGGTTTGGGCAGCAGTTTGAAAGGCGTAATACTTGCTGGGCCTGTGGAGGATTTAGGCAGCAGTTTAAGAGGCCGAATACTCGCTGGGCCTTTTGTGGAATGTTCGGGCAGCAGTTTAAGACGTCCAAAAAGCGTAATACCTGCTGGGCCTTCGGTGGAGGATTTAGGCAGCACGCAAGCATCGTGTTTGCAAATGGGGAAGGCTGCCCCCCCCAACCCGTTTAAGTCGGTCAAACTTGCGTGGAAGCAGATGAATCATGTCCAAAACAAAACTACTGTGGAGGTCCATCCTGGCGAAGCCAGAATTGCTTGTGTTTCGCAGGCCTGAAAAGTGGAGTCGCCCGACAGCCCCGTAACTTGCGCTTCGTCCTGGCAAACCAGCTGAGCTGCAGGTGTCTCGAAGTTGACCAACGTGCCTCAACGTTTTCTGTGGTTGTGCAGTCGCCTGCCGGACATTGCAGAATGAAAGGTTTTGGCGGGCTTGGGTTTTGGACAGCGAAGATTTAAGCGTGTTGCGCCGGAACTTAGTTGCCATGCGCCCAATGGCCCAAAGAAGAAGAAGATATAGGGAAGGACGCCTCCAGCGAAAGCCTTGTGAACGTCAGTTTGTCAAAATCTTGCAAGCTAAAGGGGTTTTGGATTTTGTCGAGGCCTCGGAAGGCCTCGGAAGGCCTCGAAACCCCATGAGTGAGGCCTCGAAAGGCCTCGAAAGGCCCGAACGCCCTAAGGGTGAGACCTCTGAGGCTTTGCAATATCGCGTACACATGGTTGCAAAGTGGCCAGTTTGCGCGACTCCAAATCTGGGGTCGCAAAAAATCTGAGCTGGCTTCGCGTGCATGGGCCTCCCCTGTGCACGTTTCTCTTATGTTGAGCCTTCTACAAGTTGAAAGCTGCCTGCGGAGGTCGTAGTTTTCATTTTTCCGCGTTGAGAGCTTGTCTGTGGGCTCCAGTGGAAACCGCGAGATTGAGCCCAAAAGTGGAAGAATCCGCGGCCCTGGGCCGCCAGACGGCCCCAATTTTGGGGTCGCGGTTTCACAACTCCGCAATTTAGTTCCAAATTGTTTACGAGAGCTGGGTTCATTCGCGGCCCCAATTTTTGGAGCCGTAAGACGGCCCCCCCGTTTTTTGGTCCCGGATTTGAGCCCGTGGGCCCAAGAACCGAATCTCGTTGGCTGCCCCTGCCTTGTTCCAGTCACTTTGCTTGTGTTTCGCAGGCCTGAAAGTGGGGTCGCCCGACAGCCCCGTAACTTGGGCTTCGTCCTGGCAAACCCAGCTGAGCTGCAGGTGTCTCGGTCTTTGTTGGCTTTTTCTGTGGAGAGGAGTCACGCTTCAAGCTCTGGGAAGTTGACCAACGTGGCCTCAACGTTTTCTGTGGTTGTGCAGAGTCGCCTGCTAGACATTGCAGAATGAAAGCTTTTGGCGGGCTTGGGTTTTGGACAGCGAAGATTTAAGCGTGTTGCGCCGGCCCGGAACTCAAGTTGCCATGCGCCCAATGGCCCAAAGAAGAAGAAGATATAGGGAAGGCCGACGCCCCCAGCGAAAGCCTTGTGAACGTCAGTTTGTCTTCTTGAAGGGCGTTGGTTTAAATGGCGGGGAGCGTTCACTCGGCTCACACGTAACATCATCTTTGAGCCTCAGACTTTGCCGAAGGTTTCGAAGCTTCTCGAGGCCTCCTCCAGTTTGCTTGCCCGCTGAAGACCAACGTCAGCTTGCAATGTCATGCAGAAGGCCTTTCAGGACTTTCTCATAAAACTTTGAAAGCTCAGGATCATCGAGGCCTTTTCTGAGGCCCATCGAGAAGTAAACTTGCGGCAGCAAGAATAGCTTGCAGGATCATCTTAAGCGGTCGAGGCGCCTTCGAGGTCCGTCGTGACGTTTTGAATAGAGAATGAAGAGGACTTGGAGCCAGCTGCGGCTTAAAATTCTTTTCACATGAAAGAAGAGAGGCAGCCCGGGTTCCTCTGGGCTCGAGGCCTTGCGGGGACCCCTTTAATAGTATTATAAGCCCGGGTCCCCCGAGGCCTCGAAATCTTGCAAGCTAAAGGGGTTTTGGGATTTTGTCGAGGCCTCGGGAGGCCTCGGAAGGCCTCGAAACCCCATGAGTGAGGCCTCGAAAGGCCTCGAAAGGCCTCGAACGCCCGAAGGGTGAGGCCTCTGAGGCCTTGCAATATCGCGTACACATGGTTGCAAAGTGGCCAGTTTGCGCGACTCCAAATCTGGGGTCGCAAAATCTAAGCAATTCTGGCTTCGCGTGCATGGGCCTCCCCTGTAGCCCCGCGCCACGTCACTGCTATGCAAATGGGGGGGGCTGCGCCCCCCCCAACCCCCCCGCTTTTTTCTGCCGGGCAAGCTCGCGTGGAAGCATATGAATCATCTCTGAAAAAAACATGGGGTTCTCGGCTTAGCCCCGCGCCACGTCACTGCTGTGAACTCTCTGCTCCTTGAAACTCGAGTAATGAACACAAAAAACAAAAGAAGAAGCGAGCGGGGTGGAATTGCCCTTAAGCTCCCCTTTAAAAAGAGTCTCACTTCTCTGGTTTCGAAGAATGAAACCCAAAAAACAAAACAAGATTCGAGGGGGTGGAATTTAGAATACATTCCCTTCTTTCAGGCTCAAGATCTTTCTTCCTGCTGATTCCGGCTCCCAGAACCCATAGGCTTTAGGTTTGCAATTTATCTGTACTTTAACCTTCTTTTAACCTTCTCTGGGCTCTAGTGCAGCAGATTCTGTCATCCTTTCTGGGTTTGGCGGGTTCAAGCAACCGTTTAAGAGTCTGGGCTTAAGGGAGGCGCAAAGGGGAAAGTTTTAAGAAGACCCTTTAAAGAGGCTTCAAAGGGGCTTAAAGGGGGGGCTTCAAGGGCTTAAAGGGGCTGAAAAAAGGGGGGCTTGAGGGCGACTCTAAATATTAATTACTTTATCTTGAAGATGAGAGAGAGGGATTTATTCTAAACTCCACCCCCCTCGAATCTTGTTTTGTTTTTTGGATTTCAAACTAGAGAAGTGAGACTCTGACTTCCATTTGAAAAGAGAGAGAGAGAGAGAGAGGAATTTATTCTAAATTCCACCCCTCTCGAATCTTGTTATATTTTTGTATTTTTTTTGGGATTTCATTATTCGAAACCAGAGAAGTGAGACTTTAAACATACATTTCCCTTTACAAAGCGAAAGAAGGGAATGTATTCTAAATTCCACCCCCCTCGAATCTTGTTTTGCATTTTGTGTTTGTTTTTGGATTTCATTCTTCGAAACCAGAGAAGTGAGACTCTAAACATTCATTTCCCTTTACGAAAAGAAGCTTATTGACCTGCGGGACCTGTGAGCAAGGTAGAGAGATATTACAAGCCTATTGCTCTTACAAGAGCAGCAAGCAATGGATGCCGCATCTGTGGCATCTTTAACTGCTGCCTAAAACTTCTCCGGAAGGCCCAACAGCCAAGTACCTCTTAAACTACAAACTAAAACTTCTCTAGAAGGGCCAGAAGTGAGCCCTGTAAGCTCTTGCGTCAGCAATGGCAGCTATTCAACAGAACCAGCAGTTGACAGCTCTTATGAGATGCATGGACTTGGAGGAGAAACGCCGAAACAAGGCAAAGAGAAGGCCGCTGGTAAGACAAAGTTGGTTGTTGAAGTTGCAGCTAAAGCCAAGACTGCCGACCCGTTTTCTGGCCTGGCACAGCAGCTGTAGAAGTTCGAGAACTGTGCGTCATCCTGTGAGGTGCGACACGGTGAGTTTTGCAGTTTGCAGTTTTGTGTGCATAGCTTGGAGTCTGCTCAGCTTTTGAAGTTTTCCCAGTAGCCTGAGTACGATTAGTGGTGCAGGAACGTTTTGCCTCGTAGGGAACCACTCTCGTCGAGTTTCGTGACTTGAGGGAAGTTTTGGAGGTCTTTTAAGCCGAGCTGTCAAGTTGGAGAGCTGTGATACGTTTTCCACTTTGGCTCAAGTGACGAGCACTGGTGTGAGTGCTGCAAGCCAAAACAGGAGTGTTGTCCGAGTGTCTGAGCTTGTTTGCTTGGTTTGGACTTGTGTGAGTTGGCTTGGTTGTATCCTTGGTGCCTTGCTTGGCATCTTGGGTTTTTAACGTGGTAGCGGAGCGTGGAAGCTCTGTTGCAAAGAAAGAAAGTGAGCCCAATACGCTGACTTGGTGTGTGCTTGAGTTGTCTTGGTATGGAGGGCCGTGGAAGGCCATCGTACTACCACATAGGTGAGGGTGAACCCGGAATGCTTCGTGAGAGAGGCAGGAGAGGGGCTGAGCCTCCCTATGAGAGGCCTTCAGGGTCTAGACACTCGTCAGTTCCACCAAGGAACCCCGTTGTCGGTAGTGGAGTTGCTTTCAGCCCGATGTCGAACTTGTCGGGTGCAGTGCATCCCACAGGAAGCCCGGTGGTTGGTTCTCCGACTGCTATGGGCACCCCCATACCGGCAATGGCCTCACCCATGTCACCACCAGGTTTGGTGCCACCACCGCCTGCAGCAGTGGACCCCGTTGCCGTTCAGGCAGCCCTGGGATCCCAGCTTTTGGTTCAGACAGTGCAACAGCAGCAGCAGCAGATATCTCAAATGATGTCGCTGGTGCAGCAGCTGGTCCAGGACCGGACAAGTGCTGAGAAGAAAGGCAAAGGAGCTGGTAGCTTGAGTAGCATCAGTGACAGCGTGGACCATGCCATGGAGGTTGATGATGGGAACGGCGCTCCTATCAGGAATCCTAAGGCAGACTCATATGTGCCGAAGTTGCCCATGTTGGATGGTGGACGCATGAACAAGGGTCGGCGTGCCGAGATCGAAGCATGGGTTGAGTACCTTGAAGTGTTTTTGCCATGGATTGCCTTGTTTGATGATAGGATACCGTCGGAAGTGCAGGCTTGTTTTGTGAAAGACAAGCCAATCCTGAACAAAGACTTGGCGAAAGGAGAGAGCATCAGGAGTACCAGAGTGTTCCTTTACCTTCGGCAGTCCTTTGCGAACTTTTCCCGTGGGCTTGACATTTTGAAGCAAGTTGAGCGTGAACAGCTTGGTGTTCCGGCAGGCTATGAGGCGTTGAGGCGCTTGCATCAGGATCTGTCGGTTTGCTCGAGGATAGAAGCCTCGACCTTGCGAGAAGAGATGTTGAGATACCAACCCCCTGCCTCTACGAAGGATCGTCCTTTGGAAGTGTTCCGCAGCGTGCAGGTTGAGCTTGCAAAGTATGGTCGACTTGTTGCTGCGTTCCCAGACCTTGCGTTGAGTGAAGCGGATCAGAGCATGATTGTGTTGAAGGGTCTTGATGCGGATGTGAAAAGGTACATCTTGTTGCATGCTAAGATTGACTCTATGAGTGAGCTTGAGACTGCGATCAAGTTCTACGACGCAAACATCAAGATCCTTACCTTCGCCGATTCCGGGCGAGGTCGCGACCGCAGGAACAACAACGACATAGCGAATCCGCTGAACTTCAAGGGCGATGGAAAGGGGAAGGACAAGGGGAAGGACAAGGGGAAAGATAAAGGAAAGGACAAAGGGAAGGACAAGGGAAAGGACAAAGGTCGCTCAGGAAAGGACAAGCATGACAAGAAGGGAGAGAAAGGTGGAAAGGGGAACGCTACTCAAGACCCTGGGAAAGGGGGCGGTGGTAGCTCTGGTAGTGACCCAAAGCACGACAAGCGTGCCAACGTGAAGTGCTACAACTGCAATGAATTGGGGCACTATTCAAACCGATGCCCTAAGAAAGCGGCCAAAGGTGTGGCGGCAGCAGCGACGCTTCTCGCACCGCAATTGGCGGCTTTGACCTTGGAGGGCCCGCACGTGTTTGCAGCGGCAGTTGATTGCGAGTTCTTTGATATCGCTCAGGGAGATTCCGACAATGAGTCGAGCTTGAGCGATGGTGATTGGGAAGCCTTTGGAAGGTCGTGGTTGTTGGAGAGTTCAGAGGCCACAGTTGAGCTTGGAACCTCGCAGCTTGGAAGCCTAGAGACCCCCGTTGAGCTCGAGAAGGCCCCAGTTGAGCTTGGAACATCGCAGCTTGGAAGCCTAGAGACCCCCGTTGAGCTTGAGAAGGCCCCAGTTGAGCTTGGAACGTCGCAGCTTGGAAGCCTAGAGACCCCCGTTGAGCTTGAGAAGGCCCCAGTTGAGCTTGGAACGTCGCAGCTTGGAAGCCTAGAGACCCCCGTTGAGCTTGAGAAGGCCCCGTCGACGCTTGGTGAGCATGGATTGAGTGAATTTTATTTTCATGACATGAGCATGGCAGCCCCGCATGTGACACATGGTAGCAGCTCTGAAGCCATGGACTGGTGGTTGCTGGACTCCGGAGCGTCGACACACCTGATCAGCGAGGAGACACTGCAGCATGTGCAAGTGCTGAGCCTGAGTGAGCATGTTGGTAGAGATTGTGTGACTGCCACGGGTGCTTCCATAGGGGTTCAGAAGAGTGCTGTGGTTCGCGTTTGCTTTGCCGTTGAGAGATCCAGTCCTATCGTCGTTGAGTTCGAAGCCCTGGTTGCACCTGTGCGATTTAATCTCCTGAGCCTAGGACGACTCCTGAATAGGAATTTGTCTTTTGCCCCCATCTCCACGTGCAAGCTGGTGGTTTTAACTTTAAGGCTGTGTGGTCCAACAACTGTTGCTGGTTGCAGAGTCATGCGGTGGCACGGGCCTGTTTGGTGTCTCAAGAACAGAGCGCAGCGCAGCAGATTGCAGACCCCTCGTGTACGAGGCCTTCCGCAGCCCGAGAAGATGGCCTCCTCCAGCGAGAGCGAAGTGGAATGGCGCATGGAAGGGAAGGACAAAGGGAAGCTGGTCCGGAGAGTCGTTGCGACTCAAGCGGCCTCAATCTCGGTGGGAGAAGAGGACTTCGAGGAGAGCACCCGGTTGGCCACAGCTACATCCACGGAGACAGAGGGCGCAATCCTCTTGGTGCCCGCGGATGCCGAGTCCCAGGTGGTGTTGAAGCCGGGCGAGATCGAGACCCCAGGGCCCGCCAAAGTTCCTCAGCAGAAGCCCATGCCAAAGAAGCCGAAAGTGAAGAAGATGCCCCAGAAGCCCCTCGTGAAGAGAATGCCAAAGGCAGCGAGCTCTTCGTCGACAAAGAGGACTCCCGTGAAGCTGGTGCCTCGTTCCGATCGCCAGCAGCCGTGGTTGACGTTGTGGAGTGCAAGTTCAAGGGCAGTGAAGAAGCAGAAGCTCAAGGAAAGCCGGATGACGTCAGCTGCAAAGTCCCATTTGAACCGCTTTCGCAAGGAGAAGAAGGGCCCAGAGAGACGGACGCTGGAGGAGCACCTCAAGGAGCATTTTTTTGCAGTGCCTGGACCGCAAGGCCCCCTACACTGTGACGACCATCTCCGAGATCATCAAGGAGAAAGCAAAGCCCCCGAGCCCACCGAGGAAGGAAGCCGACTCCCCGGGGTACCCGGAAAGGTTGCCTACCCCTCCGCGGGTTCCGCCACGTCGACGCTTGCCCACGCCTCCGAGGAATCCGACATCGCCAAGGGCCAGCGCGTCACGGGCACCAGCTACGCCGCCAAAGACATCGCCATTGCCACCACCACCGACCAATCCCGGAACGCCTACTTCGAGTGGATGGAGTGTGGTGACGGACCGAAAGCGCTGAGTGCAGTCAGCCAGAAAGGATCTTCCCAGGCAATGGCGAGCAGCAAAAATCTTGATGTGCTTGATGGTTGTGCTTGCGCTTGTGATGTTGGCATGAGTGGCATGGTTGGCATGAGTGGCATGGTTGAGCATGTGTGTGTTGGTGAGCTTGATCAGGAGAAAGCACCGGCCCCAGACGGCGACCAGGCGTGGTTGCTGCGTGGTGATCAGGAGTTGCTTCACCAGGAGTTGTGGGGAAAGGTTCACCGTGAGCATGTGTTGCGAAGTCATGTTCCTTTTAATTCCAGCTGTGAGCATTGCGTGCGTGGTAGAGGTCTTGAACCAGCTAGGAAAATCGAGAGGGATTCCGGAGAGGGAGCCCAAAAGGAGGTTCAGATCGACAAGTTCTTCTACAAGGGGATTTGGTTCCTGGTGTTGGTGCTTGTTGGTTGCTTTGCCATCGGAACAGTGATGTACCGTGAAGTTTCAGGACCGCGTGGAGCAGCAGCGCGTGAGGTGATGCTTGGAGAGATGTCGGCGTGGGGACGTAGTGTTGGCTTGGTTGGAGTTGAAGCGCGTGACTTGTCGGTTTGCGTGAAGTCGGATCTTGAGGGGGTGGTGAAGAACCTTGCTCAGGGTTTCGCTGATACCATGACCGTTGGTGCGGTTGAGGTGTCTGATGTTCCGGTTGGTCGGCACGCCCCGGTCGCAGAGAGGGCCATCCGAACATTGAAGGAAAACGCGAACACGTTGTGCGCCGGATTGGAGCAAGTTGGCCTAGAGCCATGTGGCAGAGGAGTCAGCTTTCTTCTCTCTCACTGTGCTCAGGCACACAACCGCTACCAAATCCAGCCTGGATCGGCAATGACTCCTGAACAACGTAGTTTAAGAACTATGAGGCAGCCTCGGGCGATATACGTCTGGGGAGCGTCAATCTTGGCCACACCTCCGCCGAGTCTACGACAATTCATCACGGGCAGATATGGACAGGCTGCCTACTTAGGCCCTGAAGTCGCGGGTGGCAGCCATCTGGTGCAGTTCCGACTGAAGGATGGTTCGTTGAAGATTGCCCGGTCAGCCCGAATCAGGATGTTGGTGCCCATGACCTTTGAGTTGTCAGCCTTGCGTGGTATTTGCCGTATGTTGCCCGAGCGTGCTGGTGACGTTTCTTCCAATCCCAAACACCGAGACTCGCGGACCGCCAGCATCGTGGGTCGAGGAAAATGGCAGGACCCCGAGGTGTCGAGCGTGTCGATTGAGGGGTGTTCCGGCGGACAAGGCGTGGCACACTCAGAAGTGTCGTGACAGATACGCTGCGTACGTGAAGAGCTCTTGTGATCCGAATCAGTTTGTGCTTGATGATGCCCAGCATGAGTTGGAGATCGAAGGAGTCGAGCTTGATCTTGGTTCGCGTGCTTTTGGTGAGCTTGACGTCGGGTTGGAGTTGCCTGATGATGTGCAGGATTATGAACCGACTGAAGATGAGGGAGAGCGAGGCCTCGGTGAGTCCTTCTTGCCTGAAGGGGTGCTTGAGGGTGAACTTCGTCCCGGAGACTCTGTTGGAGTTGAACCTGCAGCTTCAGAAGAGGCTGACTTCATGGAAGTTGAGCCAGAAAGCCTGGATCGGGTGCCAGAACCAGAGTCCGATGCCATGGTCAACAACGTCTTGTTCCGTGAGTCGTTGGGTTTCGCCGCCGTTGCAAATCCCAGTACCGGAAGGCAGACTGTGAAGCTTGGTGGTGAGACTCTTGTGGTTGAAATGCCCTCATCTTCCAAGGATGATGTCACCGGACATGCATTGGATCTTGGTCTGACCTACGAAGGCATGTTGCGTGAGTTGAGTGCGCTTGAGCCCCTTGCAGTCGGTGATGTGATTTGGCATGTGGATCCGAAGCAGAAAGTGATATCCACAAGATGGGTGTCAAATGCAAAGCTGGAGCGGGTTGACGGCAAAGAAAGACCACTGGTTCGTTGTCGGGTTGTTGCGCGTGATTTCGCCCAGGGAGCAACGGCTGCTCAGCTTGGCATTTCTGCGGCGACCAGCTCAGCCGAGGCATTGAGGACCTTCCTCTTTTATGCCGGCTCGAAGAGGCAGAACGTCGTGGCGTTCTTGTTCGCAGAGTTAGAAGAAGAAGACGGCACGGTGGTGGTGCGGCTCCCTGCTGGAGTTACCGGTCCCAATGGAAGGCCTGGGTTCATGCGACTTCGCAAGGCTCTTTATGGGTTGAGAGCCGCGGCCCAGACCTGGGCTCGTCATCTCGCAAAGCTCCTCAAGCGCCTCTGCGACCTCACTCCATGTGAAACAGAACCATGCCTCTTCTCAGGTGTGGTTCTCGGTGGACAGAGGGTGGCAGTGTTGTGCTACGTAGACGATCTCCTCATCAGCGGCGACAGCGACGAGGCCATCTACTACGTGGTGGAGAAGCTTAAGAGCGCGGTGAAGATGAAGATCAAGGTGACCGCTGACTTGGATCGTGATCAGCAAATCACGTTTCTTGGTCGTCAAATCACCAGGAAGAAGGGCGAGGACTCTTTGGTGATTGGCATGGCAGGCGAGTACTACCAGGAGATCTATGAGGGTTTTGGACTTGGGAAGAGTCCGAAGTCTTGCCCGACGCCGCCGAATCTTCGTGAACTTTACGACAGAGAAGAAGAAGTCTTGGAGCGGGAGTTGAGCTCAGAAGCTGCTGCTCGATATCGCTCTACGCTGGGACGCCTTTCATGGTTGGCCATGACGCGCGTGGATCTAGCATATTATGTTTCCATGCTAGCTCGAGGCCAGGCCAGTCCACGTGAGAAGCATGAACGTGCGATGCGGATGGTATTACGGTATCTTCGGCATGTTCAGGACTTTCGACAAATCGTCCATCCAGTTGATGAACGGAGCCTTCGGTTGGATTGCTACGTGGATGCGTCATGGGGCAGTGAGAGGAGCGTTGATCGCAAGAGTGTGAGCGGTGGTTGCATCATGCTTGGTGGTTTCTGCTTGAAAGCGTGGTCACGGCTTCAACAAGCTGTCGCTCTCAGCTCAGCAGAGTCGGAGTTGTACGGATTGGTGCACCTCTTTTGCGACTCCGAGGCCGCATTGCCATCAGCAGGGCTGACGGCTTGAGGCGTGTCAGACATATAGATCTGAGAGCATGCTTTATACAAGATCAGCTCCGACAGCGACTTCTCTTCATCTTCGGAGTGCGAGGAGCCTCCAACGTCGCCGACCTCTTCACAAAATCGTTAGATGCCCGGACTACGTTGAAACACATGTTGAGCCTTGGTTTGTCCGAAGTCACTGTTGCAGCTTGCGTTGGTGAGTTGGCGTGTTTCGTTGGCTTGCTTGGTGCTGCTGTGGCTGGCAAGGATCACGTATCTCTTGCAGATCGGTATCGTTTGATGGAGTTTGCCAAGTGGTTGGTGGTTGAGTTCTGTGCGCCTCCCATGTCGAGCATGTTGGCTGCGTCGCGAGCGTGCTCCTGGGTTGGTGTGTTGACTGTCAGTGAGGCAGATGACGGCGGAGACCCGGCCACTACAGCGCAGCTTCAACAGATCTGCACTCTCCACATCCGCAGGGGGGGTTTTGTTAAGTGTACAGCATGTATCCAGGTACAGTGAATGGGTGCAGTAGGAAAGACACCAAATGCCCTAAGGCATGTTGAGTCTGAGCAGAACGAGTTTGACACCGGAGGCTTAGGCTCAAGAGTCGAAAGCGAGAAAAGTTGTTTTGCCTTTAGAGCGTGGTAGGAAAAGTGAGCCATGATGTTTACCACGTTTTTCAACATGGTAGCGGAGCACCTGAGTCAGGGTGCGATGATGCTACAGCAAGCTGGATGGACGAAGATTTTTCCATGGAGCATGATGGTTTTCATGTCTGTGCGAGAAGTGTGTGCCAGCAACCTCCAGAACCTTCAGCATATGGCAGAGCAGACAGTTGCAGCAAGCAGTGGTGCCCTGGACGCTTTGAGTTCAGGAAGATGGCAGCAGGAATTGTTCCTGTTTGCAGTGCTGGTTTTCATGAGCAGCATTTTAGCAGGAATGGCGTGGTCGTTCTTGCGAGAGATTGCAACTGAAGAGCGAGAGATCGAGACTGTCGCCCATGAAGAGTTCATGCCTGATGTTTACATTGCAAAGTCAAGAACAGCAGTGCACAAGCATCGAGAATGCCGTGGCCTGGACAGTGCGGATCAGGCGCAAGTCGTACGTGCACCTGGATGTAGAGTTTGCTTTCCAGATGGCTATGTTTACATTCAAGGGCAGACAGAAGTAAAGAGAAGGAGGTTTACCCAGATGACTGGATGTGGTTTCTGGATGAGAGTCCTTTGCAGTGCAGTTCTTCTACTTTGTGCAGGGCTCGTTACAGCAGAAGGTTTGTTGTTGATGATCAAGAATGTGAAAGCAAAGGCAGCAAGAAGCAGTACAGAGATATTGCTAGATGAAGCAGAGCTCGTTATGTCAAAGCCGCTGCCCAGGAATTCGATTTCCCTCCAGGATGACCTGAAGACTATTGCCTTGGAGGATGAGCATGCCGAGGTGCAGCATGCGACTCATGCACTTGGTGGAAGCAGCAAGAATGTGCATGTGAGAAGAGAGAGAGAAGAGACAGAACATGTGGAGCTCATGTCCTTCAGTTTGCAGCGTCGTCAAACCAAAGAAGCCCCAATACGCTATGAAGATCAAGACAACGAAGAAGACTACAACCTCGAGATTGTGAAGTACATGATCGCAGGATTTGAAGCATCAAGAAACTTCGACATCACGAATTTGAAGATTGAGGTGAAAAGATGGTATGAAGGTACAAGAAGATTCCTTCGAAGCCTTGAGTCGAGCTACGCCCCTGAGATCTCAGTCATGTTTCACAAGCAGAAAGAAATCATTTTCGTGTTGATGATCGTGATGTGCACCCCGATTGGTTTGGTTACTTGGATCAGCCTGTACAACATGTGTGCCATCCAAAGCAAAAGAAAAGAGTGTTTGAAGAGAAGAGTTTCGAGGAGAGCCAGGTATCAAGAAGTTCGTGCATGTGGTGTTCAGAAGAAGACGCTCATGTTCATTGTGTTGCTGTATACAAACACGCAAGCAGCTGAAGCCATGAATGCTCAGATGGAGCAAGCAATGCAATCTTTGGCCCAGCAGACAGCAACGAACACCCAACAGATAAACGACCTGGTTAGCGCAGTTCAGCAGCAAGCATCCCAGCAGCAGCAAGCAAGCACAGCAGCTCAAAGTGCAGCAGCAGCCAGTGAAGGCGAGATGAGAGAAATGTTTCGCAACATGCTACAAGTGGCTACAAGAACGAGCACAGCGGTCCACGAGGCAGCAAGCATGATCAACAATATGGGTCAAATGCATCGAGATTTTCGTGAGCATCAAGAAGCACGAGAACAAGCACAAGCAGAAAGAGAAAAGAGAAGAGAGAAGGGAGATGTTGAGTTGCACAAGATGATCAAGACCCCCGACGTGTTCAACCCAAGCAGTTTCAAAGAAGAGCATGAAGGCTGGAGTGAATTCAGACACAAGATGCGAACCTGGATTGGAGCGTTGGACCCAGAGATGTTAGCAAGAATTGAAGCCGTTGAAGCAAAGAGAAGTGAAGCTGTTGAGTTTTCCACCTTGAGTGACGAGCACAAAGCCGTTAGCAAGAAGCTCTACACGATCCTCACTTCGTACACGAAAGGTCGCCCATTGAGAACGATCAAGCAGATTACAGAGGAGAATGGTTTAGAAGCATGGAGAATTTTGCTCGAAGAACACGAACCCTACACTCGTGGTAGAAGTCTTCGTTTGCTGAAGTACAAGTTTGAAAACAAGAAGACCACCATGGAGAATATCCTTGCATTCGAAGAAGCAATCGAGCAGTATGAAAAGGCATCAGGAGATGTGGTGCAAGATGATTTGAAGATTTCAATTATCCTCAATCAGCAAGATGGTCAACTTCGACAACACATGTTGCTCAACTTGAGAGATGATACAAAGTATTCAAGTCTTCGTCAGTTTCTCCTGTCCTATGAGCAAAACACGCGCTGGACCACAACTGACTTGATCAACGCCGGCAACGACCACGGTGGACAAGCAGACATGGATGTCAGCAACGTGAACAAAGATGATAGAAAAAGGCCCTGGAGATCCAAAGGAAAAGGAAAAGGAAAGTTCAGCAAAGGCAAAGGAAAGGGCAAAGGAAAATGGAGGAAAGGAAAGTCCAAAGGAAAAGGCAAGTATGGCAACGACTACGGCTACAACTCCAAAGGACGAGGAAGAGGAAAAGGTCGTGGTCGAGGTCGCGGTCGTTTCGGTCGTGGAAAAGGATTTGGTCGTGGATTTGGAAAAGGGCGCGGAAAAGGAAGCTTTGGTCCTCAGTGTTGTCATTACTGTGGAAAGCCTGGTCACTTTGAAGCCCAATGCAGACAGAAGCAGAGAGATTTTGGTGATGTTCGAAACGTGAACGACGACCAGCAAAGTACCACAGCAGCCAGTTCTACTGCAGCACCAAGCACGTCAAGCACCACGAACGTGACGAGCGTCAGCAGGAACCAAGCAAAGACCGTGCGTCAAATCTCCATGATCCACATTGGAGATCCTCCACAACAGTATCCAGAAGTTTTCGAAGTCGACACGGAGGCAGAAGAAGAACTTGAGATTGACTATTTTGGTCGTGTGCTACGTGTTGAAGAATTTCAGCTTAGCGATGCAGAGCAAGAAGAAGAAGAACACGAGCACCAAGAAGAAGATGATCCTTTGATGTTGTGGTGGAAAGATGGTTGTGAGCACGAAGAAGATTGCAATCTTTGTGTCCGTGCAGTCCAAGAATCATTTTATGAGAGCAGTCCTGTCTATGAGAAGATAGAAGTGATCTTGGACAGTGGCGCCGATGTCAGCCTCATTCCTCTGTGGCTTGGCAAAGAGGGAGTGCCTGTGAAGAAGAAGAACGATTCAGGCATCAGAGACGCACAAGGAAGAAAGATTCCTGTAAAAGGAAAGAGAGCAATCAACTTGACTATGTTCAGCTCGAAGCAAGAAGCAGTCAAGATGCAAGAATGCTTCATCGTTGCGAATGTGGTCAATCCTTTGTTGGCAGTCGGAAAGCTACTCAAGAATGGCTGGGAGATTGTCAAGAAGGATGATGGCTTGATGTTGTCAGACGGAATGTCAGACATCCCTGTTCACTACCACAAGAACTCGCTGGCTACTTATGCTTACTTGCAAGCAGGAAAGAGGTATGAGAGCGAAGCCTATGTGAACCTGGAGCAGGAACACGTTCGCACCGTCATTCAGCTGAACTCCCACATAGCTGATGCAGCAAGAAAGCAAGAACCTGGCTGGCATGATACAGACAGCATTGTGGTTGTGCACTACTCCCCGGCGCAGTCGAAGTACAAAGATCCCACGGACATGTACCGTACGGAGGATTTTCCGTACAGAAGCACGATGATCAAGACAGAAGATGGTACATGGAAAGCCGTTGAAGTGTGCAAGAAGTATGCGCAGAAGATGGACCCGTTTGAGGATATCAGCGCAGGCGGGGAATTTGAAGTGGTGACAGCATTGTCGTCACGAGTTATCCCGCTGAATGTCTTGGGCATCCCCTTGAAGAAAGATGAACGCCAAGAACAAGAAGCAAGAACCAGCGACACTTGGAGCATCGAGAAGGCTGGTACGGAACTTGTGCGGTACCACAACACGCCGCGCACCCACAAGTTCAACCCTGAGAACGTAGCTGGAATGCCCACGGACATTGAGAATTTGACGTCCTGGAGATACACTATTGGCGAGTGTGTCTATGCCACGAATTTGTATGAAGACGAAGATGATTGGAGCAGAGACACTGGTATGGTCAGACCAGATTTCGTCTCAAAGAACCTGTTCGTGAAGATAGAAGAAGCAGTGCACAAGAGCAAGAGGCAAAGAGACAGAAGCTTGAAGAAGAAAAGAAAAGTTTCCTCCCAGAAGATGTGCAGATGGAAGAAGCCCCTCGAGGTGAAGTTGAACGAGATTCTCTTGTGTTCACCTACGATGGCTATGAGTACAGCAAGAATAGCAGCGTGCAGATTTTACGTCAACTTTGTCGTGAATTTGAAGTACCAAGCAGTGGCAGCAAAGAGCAGATGCTGAAGCGCTTGTCTCGCGCAGCTCAGGAGCGCGAAGCGGCAGACAGCCTAGCCCTCGGGCGCAGGCAGTATGAAGCGCAAGTCGCGCCGCTGATGAGGAAGCGCGAAGAACGCCCCAATGAGCAGGAAGTGATGCTACACAACCTGACGCACCTGCCATTTACTGGCTGGTGTGAGCATTGCGTCGCCACTCGGGCGAAAGAAAATCAGCATCGGAAGAGCGAATTGACTCGCTCCCCCGCTGAAGAGAGCAGCAAGTCAACACTCTGTTTCGACTTTGCGTACACCTCAACGAGCAGCTCTGAGGCGCAGCCCATGGTCACGCTGATCGCGAACGATGCATGGTCCAAGTGGTTTGTCGCCGTGCCCGTAGCAAGAAGAGGAGGCGCAGATGCGCTGAGGCACATGACCGAAGCGTTGACTACAGCTACACTGCAGCTTGGGTACTCAGAAATCAATGTGAAGGCAGACAATGAAGGTGTTTGCAGAAGCTTGAAGATTGCACTCCAGAAAATGCGTGGAGCGCATGGCCTGAGCACTACACTTCTTTCAAGTGTACCCCATGATCACGAAAGCAATGGTTTGGCCGAGCGTGCAGTCCAAACAGTCAGAAGGCATGCGAATTGTATCCTGGATGAGGTCAGAGTGAAGACAGAACTTCCTCTTAGCCATGAACACCCACTGATGTCGTGGGCAATGCGACACTCTGCGTGGCTACTCAACCGTTTTCATCGGTCCTCAGCAACAGGAAAGACGCCGTATGAATTCATGACAGGCCAACCGTATCGAGGAGAACTCGTACCATTTGCAAGCACGATTATGGTGAAACGCTTGAGACCGAAGCGCAAAGGTGACCGTTTGTGGACGTTCGGAGTGTTCCTCGGCAAGACTGAATCTGGAATGTGGCTTACTTTCCAGAGCGATGGCATTCACGCATCAAGAAGTGCGAGACCAGTTGGTGAAGCTTACGACGCGAAGGCCATCAGCAGCGTGAACGTTTTCACTTGGTCGATCAAGAACAACACACTTGGCAGCCGAGTACTACCTCAGAAAAGATTGGTTTCTCCGCAGATTGTTCTTCCAGCAGTTGCAGCAGGTGAAGAACGAAAGAGCCTTGAAGATGAAGTTGCAGACGAAGCCGCCTCTGATCCTCCAACAAGTGATGAGGAGAAAGCAAGGAGAGATGCAGAAGGAATGCTTGAAGAGTTCGAGCTTGTTCATGATGAGCATGATCCTCTGGCAGATATGGTTTCCGAGCATGAAGATGAAAGAGAAGAAGTTCCTGAAGAAGCAAAGATGGATCGAGAAAGCAGACCAGACTTTGAATGTGTTGGTTCACCAAGCAAGATTCCAAGAACAAGAGTTGAGCTTCCCAGGTTTGGACCTGGAGCATCGTCTTCGGTGATGAGAGCAGAAAGAATGCCCGACAATGATGAGAGGTCGGACGAAGAAGAAGATTGCTTTGCAGGCAGTGAAGCTGGTGACTTTGAGACAGAAGATGAATGGAGCGATGAAGAGCAACAAGAAGAAGTTCAAGTCCTTCCAGAGAGTTTCTTCTCAGAGGAAGCAGGACCTCCTCAACTCGCAGAAGAAGACCTCGAGATCTTTGACGATGCCGCAGCAGGAAAAGAAGTTTCCAGATTGACAAAGATGGGTGTCATAGAAGAGGTGCCCATGGAGCAAGAAGAGAACAAAGAAGTTGTTTGGTTGACAACAAAGCTGGTTTTCGACTGGAGATTTCGGGAGTCAGAAAACGTCATCTGCGAGAACGAGATCCCTGAAGGGCAACAAGAAGTTCCTCATGAAGCCCTGAAGCCACGAAGATGCTGGCAGAGAAGAGCAAGGCTGGTAGCAAGAGAGTATAACAACTCGAAGCGAGAAGATGTTTTCAGCCCAGCTACCTCTCCGTCGTTGACGAAGCTGATTCCAATTTTGGCATTGGCAAATCGATGGAGTATTTGGTCGCTTGACATCAAAGATGCATTTTTGCAGGTTCCCCAGAAGAGACCTGTACACTGCAAGATTCCACGAGGAAAAGGAAGTCAAGCAGTACACGGAATGGAAGCCAAATGCTGGCGTCTTGGTCGTGTCCTTCCTGGACAAAGAGATGCTAGTCTTCTGTGGAGCGAATTTTGTGCAGAACTTTTGCAACAAGAAGGCTATGAGAAAAGCATCGCGAACCCAGCGTTGTTTCGCTTGATCAAGAACGGCAAGGTCGTATCCGTTTGCATCGTACATGTCGATGACCTTCAAGTAGCAGGAAAAGCAGCAGTGGTGAAGCCCGTTCTCGAAGCTTTAGCGAAGAAGGTGAAGCTACAAGTAGAAGGACCTTTTCTGACAGAAGAAGATTATCGCAATGGATTTTCCAAGCAGTCTGTGCGTTTTCTCAAGAGAAGGTATAGCTATGAAGACGGAAAGTTGTTTGTCCGCCCTGACACCAAGTATGTCACCAAGCTCCTTGAAAAGCTACGCCTTGGATCGAGAAGAGAGAAAGCTACCCCTGCAGCAGGAAATGTGCAGAACACCGATGAGACAAAAGAGCTGGACGAGAACAAGAAGAATGTGTACCGAAGTTGTGTCGGTATACTGCTATATCTTGCCCAAGATCGTCCTGACATCCAGTATGCAGTCCGAAATTTGGCAACTGGAATGAAGGCTCCTACGCAGAAGAAGCAGAAAGAGCTCGAGCATTGCGCGTTGTATCTGAAGAAGACTGCAGGCTATGCGGTTTGCTACACAGCAGGGAGACCTGGAACGGCAACCTTGCAAAGAAGCAAGAATTTGGAGCAAGATTCCGAGAATGAGAACGAGAAGAGCATCGAGAGTGGCAGTCACCTGGTCGAAGTATTTTCTGACGCCGACTGGGCCGGCAACAAGAGCAGCCGGAGATCTGTATCAGGAGGAGTCATCTTCCTGGACGGCCAGTATGCGTTTTCTTACTCAAGAACGCAGAAAACTGTGGCACTTTCCAGTGGCGAGTCCGAGTACTACGCACTCACTGGTGCTGTCGCAGAAGGAATTGGCATTCGAGAAGCCGTAGAGTTCCGTTCTGGCAAAGCAGCGCGAATGAAGGCGTACACAGACAGCAGTGCAGCGCGTGGCATTGTGCACCGGCAAGGTGTTGGTCGTATCAAGCACTTGGCAACGAGAATGCTCTGGTTGCAAGAAGTTACCAGAAACGGCCTATGCAGCGTGAAGGCAGTGAGCACTGTTTTCAACCCTGCCGACTTAGGGACCAAGCCCCTCAACGCATCGAGAATGAAGCTACTTTTGAACATCCTTCAAGTTCATGATGATCGAGAAGCAATCGGTCGTGAAGAACGAATGGCCGCAGAGAGCACAGCTACAGTCAGAAGATTGACAAAGGTATCCGGAAGCAGACTTGGTTTGACGTTATTGTCAGCTTTTGGTTTTGCAGTTGAATCTGCAGGTCAGCAAGAAGGAGATTTTGTAGCACGAAGATATTTTTGCATGCAGTTGATGAGTTTTGTGTTTGGTCCGTTTTCTACAGCTCAAGAGCCACCTCAAGAACTTCAAGAAGTTGAACAAGAAGTTTTACATGGTCAAAGCAGCAACAGCAGCATGAAGTTTTCACACGTTTTCACGAGCATGCCTGAGCTTGAGATGTTCGTGCCCGTGTGCATGGCTGTGATTGTTGTTCTGGTGACGATCATTGTCTACTTGGCAGTGAACCAGAAGAAAGAGAAGAAGGGTGAGAAAGAAGAGACGCCCAAAGAAGAGAAGCCTGAAGGTGAAGTCACAAAGAAGAAAGAAGAAGAAGACAAAGAGAAGAGCTCGCAAGGTGTCCTCGAAGACGACGAGACCGTGAAAATGAAGTTCGACGAGCTGATCGCGAAGATGGAGAAGCAAGAACGTGCCTTGGAGGAAGAAAGGTTGAAGAGAGAAGAAGCAGAAGAAAAGGCGAAGGAAGCAGAAGAAGATCGTGATCAAGCATTTGCTTTGAAGGCGAAGGTGGTTGCGAAGTACAGTGAAGCCGAAGCAGAGAGGAAAGCCCTGGAGAAAGAGAAAGAAGATCTAGAGAAGCAGAAAGAAGTTTACAAGCAAGACGCTAAAGAGGTGAGAGAGCAGTTGAAGAAGGACTACGACATGATCACGAAGCACATGAAGAAAGAAGCAGAGGAGAGAAAGAGAGAAGCAGAAGAGCTAGAAACAGCAGAACAAAGAAGAGAGGAGGAAGATAGGATCAATGCAGAGATCAGGAAAGCCAACGAGGAGAAGATTGAAGCAGCAGAACGACAAAGGAGGAAAGAGGAGACAGACAAGAAAGCCGAAGCAATGAGACAAAAGGAGCAGGCAAAGAAGGCCCAGGAGGAGAAAGAGGCCCAGGAGAAGGCAGCACAGGAAAGGAAAGCACAGGAGGAGAAGGAAGCACAGGAAAGGAAAGCACAAGAGGAGAAGAAGAAGGCAAAGGAGAAGAAGGCACAAGAGGAGAAGGAAGCACAAGAAAGGAAGGCCCAAGAGGAGAAGGAAGCACAAGAGAGGAAAGCACAAGAGGAGAAGGAAGCACAGGAAAGGAAAGCACAGGAGGAGAAGGAAGCACAGGAGAAGGAAGATGAAAGGAACGAGGCAATCGCGAAGGAGAAGGCGAAGAAGCAAAGAGCAAAGCTAGAGGCCTATGAGGAGATGAGAAGAAAGGAGCAGGAAGCCCAAGAAGCGACGAAGGAAGAGAAGGAGAAGGCAAAGAAGGAGTTGAAGGAAGCACAGGAGCGAAAGACCCAGGCGGAAATTCAGGCAGAGAAGGAACGAGAAGGAATGAAGGAGATTGAAGTCGTTGAAGTTGAAGATTCAGGATCTGAAGATGGAAAGCCCACACTAGGAGCAGAAGGAAAGAAGGATGCAGAAGGCAATGTGTGGCAGATCCACAAAGGAGCATTGTGGGTCAGGATCAAAGGCCAGTGGTATGATCCAAACTGGTGGACAAAGAAAGGATACAAACCACCGCCTGACTGTGCAGAGTCGAGCGAAGAAGGAAAAGAAGAAGGAGGAGCAGCAGGAACAGAAGAAAGAAGAGAGCAAGAAGAAGAGCAGCCCCGAGAACCACCGCAGAGAGGAGAGAAAGGTAGCAAGAACACAAAGGGCAGATGGAATGTGGTCACGTTCACAGATTGTGGTTGGATCTGGGAGTATTGCAAAGACACGAATGAGTATCGAGCAGTTCGGCTCGATCAGAAAGGATCAGCGCAGGTGAAAGGAGCGCAGATCAAAGGTGCCGAAGACTGGAACCTCGTGACCAAGCACTTCAAGAAGACAGGAAGGTGGGAGAGCCCCACAGAAATAAGAAGAGAGAGAGATGAGCCTGAGGTGCAGCAAGAAGGAAAGCGAGGAAGAAGAAGTCGAGAGCAAGAAGACTGGCAGCAAGAAAGTTGGCACCAGCAGCAGGACTGGTACGCCGACGACGGTTGGAGCCAGAACTACTGGGACGCAGACTACGCCTACTACCACTACGCCCCGAAAGGGAAGTACCAAGGAAAAGGGAAATGGAAGTATGGTGGTGGTGGCAAGAAAGGCTGGTAAGAAGAAGAAGCCAGCAAGAAGCATCGAGAAGGGTGACGACTGAACGCAGCGTGAAGCATGTATAGATTTTCTGAAGCTGTGTACATAGAAGTTCGAGCACCCCGAACATTGCACGAAGTACAAAGTAGGTACAACGAATGTTTTTGAATAAGCAAGGACCCCAATACGCCTTGTGATATTCACACGAGTTTCACCAAGAAGAAAGTAGTTTCACGAAGAGTTTCACGAAGCAGGACTAGGAGTGTAAGGTGCAGCCAGGTAGAGGCAAGAACAGTTGAAGAAAGAAGATGGTTAGGTAAAAGAGAAGACCACACAAGAGCCATAGGCTGGCCACAGGGCTGAGACTCACAAGATGAGGACTCTAAGACAAGCCCGTGTAACTAGAAATTCGAGGTTAGGAGTTTATGCATGTTTCAAGAAACAAAGCAGAAAGAACTGGGTAAAAGACCTTGGACTAGAGGAGACGAATGTCCCCAGTTCAGTACACTTGAAGTCCGAAACAGCTCTTCGTCTTTTGGCACAGCAGTGAGAATCACTGCAGGAAAGAGAACGCCCTAAAGCCTTCGATCTGTTCCGAGGCGGGGTGTTAAGTGTACAGCATGTATCCAGGTACAGTGAATGGGTGCAGTAGGAAAGACACCAAATGCCCTAAGGCATGTTGAGTCTGAGCAGAACGAGTTTGACACCGGAGGCTTAGGCTCAAGAGTCGAAAGCGAGAAAAGTTGTTTTGCCTTTAGAGCGTGGTAGGAAAAGTGAGCCATGATGTTTACCACGTTTTTCAACAGGTTTCGTCTACTTGTGGGCTAGTACTCCGTGCACCGGTGGTTGTCTGTACCAGCATCTACATGCACGTGATCCAGCCTACAGACGCGGTCGCTTGGCACGGCACTGGTCGCTACACAGGAAGCTGTGGAAGGCTTTTATGTCGCTGTGTGACTACGTCCATGCTTGGTCGATCGAGTGGCCCCGAGCCTGTGCTTACTGGTCATGGAACCAGACTATCCGTTTCCTGCAGTCGCGACCGTACATGTTGCACGATGTGTTGGTTGACGGTTGCTCGCTTGGCATGCGTGGTCGAGATGGCGAGTTGATCTACAAACGTTGGCGTGTCATCACGACGATGGAGTCGGTTGCTCGCAGCTTGTCGGTCTTTCGGTGCCCAGGTGATGGTCATCCACATTCCGCCAACTTCGATCTCAAGAATACCCAACACTACCCGGAGAAGTTGACGAACGCTTTCTTGCACGCGTTAAACGCATGACACCGCGAGATTTGCTCAAAGTTTTTTCCTCTTTTTACTTTGCCTTCGGTACGGTGTATAGAGCATAGGGCGTGCCATGGCTGATATGGTTGAGCTTGAAAACGCTGTGAGGCGCACTTGGGTTCGAGAGCTCTGGATGCAATGGGTTCCTCAGCAGCAGGTGGAAGTCAGTTTGATCGCCTTCCTTGCGATGTTTTCCTCGGCGATGCTTGGCAGCTTCCTCGCTGGAATCTTTGTGCGGCAATATCGACAGTGTCACAGCCATATTCTATCTTTGAGTGAGCTTCTTGCCTTTCTTCCGGTGGAACAAAGTCGGAGAGCAATTATCACTACGCGGCATGGATACGCCACGTTCGCAGCGATTGCCCCGCCCTGCGCAATACCCACCCAGGCAATCTGCAGCGTCGAGTTGCTTGTGAGCTTTGTCTGCAATACTTGCGCGTGGACCAGCCGACACCCACCGTGTCGAGGGGGGGTGTAGAAGTTCGAGAACTGTGCGTCATCCTGTGAGGGTGCGACACGGTGAGTTTTGCAGTTTGCAGTTTTGTGTGCATAGCTTGGAGTCTGCTCAGCTTTTGAAGTTTTCCCAGTAGCCTGAGTACGATTAGTGGTGCAGGAACGTTTTGCCTCGTAGGGAACCACTCTCGTCGAGTTTCGTGACTTGAGGGTAGTTTTGGAGGTCTTTTAAGCCGAGCTGTCAAGTTGGAGAGCTGTGATACGTTTTCCACTTTGGCTCAAGTGACGAGCACTGGTGTGAGTGCTGCAAGCCAAAACAGGAGTGTTGTCCGAGTGTCTGAGCTTGTTTGCTTGGTTTGGACTTGTGTGAGTTGGCTTGGTTGTATCCTTGGTGCCTTGCTTGGCATCTTGGGTTTTTAACGGCAGCGACAAAGTTGTTCTTGTCTGCTTCTTTAGTGGTGGGTCCACTCTTTAGAACCGAGCGGAGAAGTACCTGCCGCCTTTGCCATTGCTGGAGCATATCAAGGCGGGAAACGGGAACACCAAAACCAAGAAATGCTGGCAGAAGCAAAGGGATAAGAAGGTCCGTGGTGGTGGAAGTCCGGACAAAGGCAAGGGCGACCATGGAAAGGATCGAAAGAAGCCTAAAGACAAAGGAAAAGGGGACATCCCAAAGGTGGGGAAACTCCAAAAGGTGGAGGAACGCCGCGGGGAGGGGACCTTGGAGCGAGCACGGGGACAAGAGCCCCAAAGCGCGCGGAGGGCAAGAAGAAGTTAAAGAAGAAGAAGAAATGAAAAGGGAAAGCCGTTACTTGGGTAAGTCCGAATTGGAAGCAGACTCTGGGAGCCACCTTGATGGCTTTGAATTTTTCTGGAGTGCGGGAAGCTTTGGCCGAACCTTCTCTTTCTTCTCGTGTTCTGAACGCGCCTGAAGAGGTAAAGCGGTAGGCACCGTAGTTGGAGAGTTTATAAAGAGGAAAACCTCTTAGATCGCACCAGGGTTAGCCCGAGGGATGTTTGGTTGGTTGATAGTGGGGCTACGTGCCACATAGTTTCCAACCAGTTTATCTTAGGATTTCGTGTGGTTAAAGACACACGACAAGGCAGCCAGTCTGTTCAACGCCTTTGCAGGTTCGATCGACGTTTTCGTCTGTGGTCGACATCGAAGAAACGGGTCCCGAATGTACAAAGGGAACAAAAAGAGGATCAAGTTGGTTGGTTACAATCGGGCCTGGTGGACGTTCAGTGGGGGGATCTGAGGTTCCGATCCCCTCAGGACAGCGGACCGCTCCCAGGAGCATCTTGAAGAAAGGAGGAAAGACCTGCGTAAGGTCGATGAGCTCGAAGATGAGCAGTGTGGCCGACACGCTTTGTCTTTAACTCCGTTTTCGTTTCTCCTTCAAGGGTTTAGGTCTGAGATCTTCAATCCCGAAAGTCCTCTGGGAAAGCCCAAAGTTCCCTCAAGTTGCCCAGAAAGTCCTTAAGAAGAGCTTGTTTTCGACAAAAATCTTAGGAAACAGCATGACATGTGTGGCTTGACCTTGATTAGGAAGAAGCATGACAGTTTATGCCAGAAACTGTTAAGCTTGCTTGAGTTGTTCGACGGAGCCCATCTAAGTGCGCGCCAACTGGTTTGGAGCATGCTCCAAGTGCCCGCCAAGTGGCTTGGGCATGCTGAGTGTGCGCCGGTTTAGCATGCTAAGTGTGCGCCGGTTTGGAGCATGCCTGAGTCCGTGCTGACTTGGTTTGAAGCATGCCTGCATACGTATCGATTGGTTTGGAGCATGCCTGGGTGCGCGCAGATTGGTGTGGAATCCTTCTGCTTCCCCAGAAAGAAGGCATGGCTACAACCTGTTGCCACATCCAGGGGTGTTTTACCTGCTCAATTTATGTGCCCACGCTGCCAACTGTTCTTCGTGGATATGCGTATGCTGAAAAAGCACCATATCGATGTCCACGTAATCCCTCTCAAACCCTTACTTCTGAACTTGCGCTTGATTTTTGAGCTTGGATTGAATTGCTTGAGCATGTTGCGTTGGAACCTTGGGAAGATACATGCTTTGGAGCTTGCTTTGCGTGGGTGCATCGTGTTTTTCATGGGGTGTTTTTCGCTTATGCAAGGGATTGGAGCGCTTTTCGGAAGCGCACGAAGGAATAGATCCGGAGCTCTGAGTGTTTTGGTTCTAGTAGCCTTTTGCTTTTGTTGCTCGAAGAGCAATACGATCCATGATGGGTGGCTCTCAGAGTGTCACGCCGGAAGTGGAGGTGGAAGCCTCTGGGCCTACGGAAGAGGCCCCAGTTGGTGGAGAGGCGAGTGTTTCGCCAATGGTTGGCCCGTCGCTGGAGGAGGTGACGGTCCAGGAGCCAATTGGAGAGAAAGAGGTTCCATCAGCGGCTTCCTCGGGGGAAGTTCTTTTCCGTCATCCGGATCGGGAGGTGCCTTCGCCTCCGACTCCGAGAATTGGGGGCATTGGCGCCCCATTGCGGCGGACCCCGTGGAGCTTGGAGATTCCGATGTGCCGAGGATTACCCCGGTGGACACCACGCAGCCACCACCCATTCCGGGACAACACCTGACGGCTTTGCATCATGCTTTGCTTTTCGATATGAGGAGGAGGATTGCCGAGGCTGCCGAGCTTGGGGTCCATTTGTACCCCGAGCCTGGGGAACCGATGCCCCAGCTTTCCCATTATTATGGGCCCCCAGCAGACCCAAGTTCCATTTACGATTCCCTCGCCATGGCCGGGACCATAGGCGAGGCCTATGTGGTGCAGCAGCTGGGGTCTCCGGCGATTACTCGCCAGATCTTTGGTGGGTCTGCAACTTTGGTTCGTCCCAGCGAATATGCAGTGCCGACTCCCTGGCACTCGGTGCTTCCACGGTTTCCGGAAGGTCCACATCCACCACAGGTACTTCCCGAACCTGTGCAAGAAGAGGGTCGCCGTCCCAAAAGATTTCGGGAGGTGGCCACCTCCACTGTGGATCAAGACTTGGCTGCAGAAGAACGCCTCCATCTTCTTCTCCAAGGCAAAGGCCTCTTCGAATGGGGGCTGAGGCCCCACGACGTCCTGTCAGCCATAGACAGGCTGGGCGCCGTTACCAAGGGCGCTGGAGGGCGCAACGATCGCCGAGAGCGCGAATGCTCCATAAGCGCAATGGGGTATCTTCAGCAGCTCCTCATCTGCTTGCGCGCCTTTATCAGTGCAAAGGCAGGGGAACGCCCGTTGTTGGCCCTTCACGAGCCGCGTCTCTTCGAGGGGACCGCACTTTACGCGGTATCGCGACGAACGGGGCGCATGGGGCGAGCTCACTACGAGTTTGAGGCTTCGAACGGATGCTGCTTTAAAGTCGAAGGAGGCCAGCAATGCCCGCAGGGCAGCGCGAGATTCGCGCAGGAGGTTGAAGCCGAAGGCCCGTGCTGGTCCTGGTGGGTCTACATCAGACGATTCGAGCTCCACCTCCATTTCGGCCGACGAAGACCTCCATGGCGAAGGCCCCGAAGAGGCGTTGAGATTTTGCTTGAAGTGCCGGGAGGACAATGTCTCAGTCCAAGAGGCCCTTTGCCTCCCTACGCCAGAGACGGCACCACCACCGATGGTGAAGCAAGCAGGAATGGGTGGTCGAGATCCTCCAGCTCCACCAATGGTTCCGCGAACTTCGGCTGCAACACGACGACGGGGACATGCCCCTGGAGCCACCTTCTCCGGCTTCAACAGCCCCGCCTGGGGATTCCATCGGCCGCCTTCTTCTTGGTCTTGGACAGACAGGCACGGAGCACTCGTTCGTTCTTCCGCCACCGCCACCGGCGGTAAAGGCGATGCCACGCCCCGCTTCGGGGCCCTCCATGCCAACGGTTCCCGAATCGGGAGCCCCATCTTCCAGCAGCTCGGGGAATGTCCCCAGCTTCGATGCGGTGGTGGCCGCTGCAAAGGAGACGATCAAGAAGGGATGATGGGGATCCAGAACCGTGGGCCCGGCTTGGAATGTATCATAGCTTTCTTTTGTGTTCGGGATGGAGTCCTGGACTACGCCTACGCGGCGCACCGAATTTCCTTTCGAGAAGAAAACAAGGATGTGAGTGCGTGGTTTCGTTTTCTTGAAACACATGTGAGGCATGAGTTGTTTGAGCTTGCTTTGCCGCTTGAATTGCTTGAGCTTGAGCTTGCTTGTGCCCGAAACCCCTTTGAAACGCACCAAATCCCGAACCTTAACTTCAACCCCAACCGAACCTGGTCTTGGGCCAGGACTGGATGTCATGGCCATCGTGGCCGTCTTGGGCTTCTGCAGTCTCTTGGGTGGTCTAGTGTTTTGGGGGTTCCACGTCTTGGTTGTCGAGTTTAAAAGGTGTTCCGTTGGAGAAAAGGATCGGAAGGTCTTTAGAGTGAGGCCGCGCAGGAAGGGCTGCAGTGTTAGGATCTTCTGTGGGGACCACTGGGTCCGAGTGCCTAGCGATAAGCAGTTTGTCTTGCGTAGGAAGGCCCCAAAACCCCAAACACGTACACGTTGCATGTTGAGCATGTTGTTTTGCAAGGCTTGCAGTGTGCTTGGGAGTGTTTGTGCTTGGCTTGGTGTGCTTGATCTTGTTGAAGAGGGCAATGATGAGAGCCCGCCGGCGAGCAGTCCATTAGTGTGTCATCTGCGGATGATGCACAGAGGACTGCCAGTGCCGGGACAAGGGACTAAAGCTGAGCCCTTTGATTTGGAAGCTCCTCGTGGTGGGGAGCCCGGGTCTTCGTCTTCGAGGGTCCCCGAAGGGGCTTCGTCACCCTTCTGAGGTTTCTGAAAGACCCCCCAAGCATCCAGAGAATCCACCGGAACCCCCGGACGATGGAGAAGAAGGATCTTTTAGGATTCCGTTGTCCTCAACCGCCTTGTATCATCATCGTGCTCAAGGCCATTTCCCTTATGATTCCAACTGTGACTCATGCTGTTCGTCGAAGGGTCGTGTCCCCGCGCGTCGCTTGCGTCGCCGTCTGCAAAAAGAGAATCAGACTGTTGGTCTTGATTTTTTCTTTTTCGGCAAGCTAAGAGTCCTGTTGATGACGCACCTGGGTTCCAGGTATACTGTCAGTCTGCCCGCACCGAATCTCGAAGATCCACAATTGCTTGCCAACATCAACAGAGTGCTGCGTGAAATGGGATTGGTAGGCAAAGCTGTGACCTTTAGAATGGATCAAGAAGGATCTATTATTGCTTTGGCTGAAAGACTGAGTAGGTCCCGAAACTGCCCCCACAGCGCAACCATTGTTGATGTGGTTCCAGGGTACAGGCCACAAGCCAAAGGTTCGATAGAACGACAAGTCGAATCGGTACGCCAAGGCTTCTGGGCTGTGTGGTTGGACTTGGAGCGCCAAATTGCTCTAAAGAAGTTCCCTGGTCAAGATGCAGAGCTGGGTAAGTACCAGCTTCCCTTAGGGGGTCTCTTGTGGCAAGCATGTGTGTTCTATGTGTCGAGGTGTTACAATCTGTGGTCCTCGAGCCACGGTGACTCCACCACCAGCATTGATTTGCTGCACGAGGAAATAGTTCACCGAGCTAGAACGCTTCCCTTTGGTTGTGTGGTTCAGGCAAAAGTTAGCAAGTCGAAGGCGCGTCTTGCTAAATACTGCGGAGCGAAAACAGTCAAGGCTGTTTACTTAGGACCCGTGAACGCACGAGGTGGAGGGATCTTCGCGGCCCCTTTTGGGAGTACGGAGATTGACGTATTTCCAACCGGGAGAATCGTTGAAGGAGCGTGCGATGTGAGCACTGTCGAAGGCCTCGCTGTTGCGCAGTCTTTGGTTCTTGATGGTAAAGACCCAGAACGGCCTGTCTTGTATGAACCCGAAGGTGTTGATGATGGGAATGGTCCTGAAGATGAAGTCATGGAAGGTGGTGTTGGTCCTTTAAATGAAGAAGACGAAGAGATGATTGCTGACGATACCTATGCTCCCGTAAGTGCCCCGGCGGAAGAAGGTGAGGCAGGGATCCTGCCTGATGAGGGGGAAGACATGGAGGACATGGAGATTGATTGGCTTTCGAATCACCTCTTGGAGTCTTTGTACCAAGGACCTGACCTTCGAGCTACCTCGCAGGAGGTGGCTGACTCGTTTACCTTGAAGTTCGGAGGAAGTAGGGTCAAGTGTCAGGTACCACGAAATGCGGTCTCTGAAACATCCGGAGAACAGTTGGATCCGAGCCTTTTGTATGCCTCAATGAAGTTGGAACGTTGATTGGACCCAGCCACGCATGGGTAGCCTCGCCTACAAATGGCTTGAGGGATTCCTGGAGGAACAGAAGCGGGCTGCGATAGCGCGACAGGCAGGTGGCGCTGGTGCCCAAGAGGGGCTGGATTGGACGCCGCATCACAAGTTGACGAAGCTGGGAGGCCTAAGCCCAGGCCTTATGGAAGGTATAAAGTCAGTGTGGCACGCGGGCGTCATCACGGAGTCCAAGCCAGGATGGTGCAAGAAGTGCCAAATGCCAGCAACTCTGGAGCATGTCCTCAAAGAATGTCCTTACTGGCGCGAACAAGGGTTCAAAGAACCCAAGCTCCAGGAATACTTGCGTCACAAATACCCATGGGAGTGTCTGTGGACAAGGGCACTCCTGAGGTCCGGGAGGAATAGACCCACGTGTACAAACATCAGCCCTCGCAGTGGTGGCTCTGTCCTGGACAAATGGTGTCCTGGTGGAAGCCGGACGGATTACAGAGCTGGTCTACCCATGGCAGCCGGTGGTGGACATGGAGCGCCGTGCACTTTTCCGACTAATGGAGCACACGGAGGATCTGATTGATGTCACTATGGATTGCAAGCCGGCAGTCCAAGTGCTACAAAAAACACAACCGCCGGAGGATGACTTGGAATGGAGCAAAGTGTGGAATGACAGGAAACGTATCAAGGCAACCTGGGTCCCGTCCCACAAAACTGAAGAGGAATTCCTGGCGAAGATGGGGCCGGGCACGTTGTGGCGACGTGCAGCGAATGACATGGCAGACAAAGTATGTGGTGCAGTAGCGGCGGCTGCTTACAGCCCAGCGCACAAGAGGCGTGTCAAAGAGTTGGACAATGTGGTGCGCACACTTTCCCTAGCGTACGGCGCACGCGCAGCCCACATATTGAGGACGCGCAAAGAAGAAGACTTCCCCTTCATCCTGGACCATGCCCATTACAAAGAGAAGATGGAGGCCTCGCAGAAAGCTGAGGGATGCAAAAAAGAGCAGGGCAACGCCAAACTCAACAAACGCCAGCGGCTTTGGCAGTTGCTGAAAAACCCGGAGCGCGGGCATCAATGGGAGAAGGGCAGCGAACACCCCCGGAATTTAACACTGAAATGTCAACTGTGCGGGTTGTATGTACAACAAACCCTCACGAACTTGGAGGTGGTCTTGGAGCAGTACTGCGTCAACCAGCCGGAGGCGCGAGTGCGTGAAGAGTGGGGTATCCACCCCTCCCATAATATGGTGAATTTGGGAATCCGTTGGGTTTGCACAAAGTGTGACCGAACACATGCACCGGTCAGCCAGAAGTGCAATAAAAGCCTGGCGGGGGAGTGCAAATCGCGGACTTCTCAAGGCAAGCTGGCTACCCAAGCGCAAACCCTTGTCAATGGTGGTAGTATGAGCAACGTCCAGTTTCAACAGCCTCGCGTTCAGTTTGGTGGGAAACACGCCAAAGCTAAGCCCCAAGCCAGCGCACAGCAGAAGATGTCATTGTTTGTTAGGCCTCGCCAAGCTGAGGGGACGCAGTAAATCCGCAGCCGTTTGGTGCAAGGAGACAGGGTTTCGGCCTCGTAGCTGAGGGTGAGGGCCTCGCAACGGGGAATTGCGATTGGTGTTTACGGCCTCGCTTTGCTGAGGGAGTGTAGCTCGGCCTCGCGGTGCGCGTGCTTGCGACACCGCTGAGGGTAAGAGAGGAGGCCTCGGCCTCGCAGAGCTGAGGGTGGAACAGGCGTCCTCATCCTCAAGGTGGGCCTTTAGCAATGAGGCAATGGAAGACGGATGCTACGATGAGAAGACAAGGGTCCCGACTGCCATCCTGGTTAAGGAATCGGCCGGACAAAGGCAAGGGCAAAAGCAAGAACAAGCAGAAGGATCAGCCCCGAGAACGTTCCCCGCTTCGACAGGCCAGACACCCGGAGCAGCCTTGGGATAGGGAAGAGGAGAGTGCTTCGGAATCTCCGGTGGGTCCGGTACGCCTACGGGAGAGAGGAGAAGACAGAGCGGCCTCGCACCAAGCTGAGGGTGTCAATACAGAGCAAGAGGTAAGCGAGCCTCGTACAGTCACGCTGGCGGAAGGGCCAGGCGCCCACAATATGGCCTCGCAGGAAGCTGAGGGAAAGGAGAAAAAGGAAGACATGGGGCAAGCCAAGCCTGTGCACCTTTTGGTGCACAAACTGCAGAACCAGCAAAGGCCAAGGACAGCGCTCCATTGGCTTGGGGAGGTCCAATTGGTCCGCAACCCAACGACAGGGCAAAGCTTACAGCCTAGGGTGCTTCCCTTCATAGGTGCAGGGCGCACTCGACGAGGATATGCTCTGGATCGGCTATGGGTCATGAAACTGGCGATGGAACCCCAGAGCTTTGGCAACGAAGCAGGGTATGGGGAACAATTCCCCACCCTGGTCACCAGGACCCTGTGGGCAGGATGGATTGGAGTCCTTTTCGACGAAGCGGTGGAGGGTTACTGCCACCACTACTTCTATGGAAGTATCATCCGCAGGGCAGAGCTGTTCAACACATGGTGGCAGGAACATCGCCATGAAGCCGGGATCCTCAGACAGTCCCTGTTTTACCTGGTGGCTATAACGTCATGGCTGACCATGCAAGGAGTTGCTCTATCGGATGTCACGGTGAGCAACGTTGGGCGCGACCCAATGTCAGGATCGTTACCACGGGCAGTGTTCTTTGACACGGCGGAGTGGACGACGCTGCAGGAGGATAGATACAAGCTATCAAGCGGCCTTGTACGCCTCCTGGAGAAGTATGATGAGGAGCTACTGGCAACCATACGTGGATTGGTCAGAACGTACGACGGCAAGGCCAGCGCGCTTTGGATGGCGTGCGTAGGCAATGTCGGGCCATTTGCCCAGCACCTGCTGGATGCCGGGATTGCAAAACGAGGATGGGATGGAACCCTACTTTCGGTTCCGGCAACAGAGATCCAGAAAATCACGCTGGGCATGCCACATGACGAAGCTGATGAGTGAGCAGCGTAGCCCAGACAAGAAACACGGCTAGTGGTCTGAGAAGCACCAACCGACTCAAGAAATACCGCCTCGGCGTGCTGCCTGAGGCAGTTTCGGCCTCGACTCTGGTCTGAGGGGTGCAAATGAAGGAAGTTCGGCCTCGGCAAGACCTGAGGGAATTTCGGCCTCGACCACGGTCTGAGGGCGTGGATTTCGGCCTCGACAAATGTCTGAGGGAAGTGAGGGCTAGTACCGGTAGTCTCACTGTGCAGAGTTTGTAGTTTGTATGTTTCACCCTCTAACCTCAGCCCCTTCGGGTGGCTACGCCTCGCAGCGTGCAGACGAAAGTTTTTGACTGCTTGGAGAATGTGGCTTTGCCTGGTAGCTTGCTGTCCTTGAGCTTCGTATTCGATTTCAACGTTCGCTCTTTGAGAGGTGGCGTCAGTGTTTGCTTCAGTGCTGTGAAGGAGGATGCCGGGACTTGCTTGCATGCCCGTTGAATTCGTGGCTCTCTCGGCGTCTGCGTTATGGCACTTGACACCTGGTCCAGCTTGACTCGTGTGCAGACGTTTTGCTCCGTTACCTGTGGGTGGCGGGGCGACACTTTCTGTAGGCAGGTAGTCTCTGCTGTAGATCGGTGTCCTGGTAGTTTTTCCTTTTCACTTAGCCTTGGAGCTGCGACCGTTTTGCCCGCTCGGAAAGAAAGTTTTTGACTGGCTCAAGTTTCGGCTCAGGGGCTTTTTTACAGGTGCCCTGCGGTAGGCGAGCTGTAGCTGTCTTAACGGGACTCGAGGCCTAACCTTTGTGGGGACAACAGGCCCGTTCGTAACCCCAGTTTGATCCAGCTGCTGCCATCTCCTGCCGGCCTTACCCTCTTCCTCTCAGTGAGGTTTGAGGTTGGGGTGTTCGCGCGCCTTATCCCTCTTCGGAGGTACCTCTTCATCCCGGCCTTAGGGCAGGGGCCCCCCGCACCACGGCGGATAGAGAGCGATCTCGCACCCCTGAGGTGCAGCGCTTTGGGGTAGCCGAGAGGATCCCCTGGAGGACTCGATCAAGCCCTTCTTGCAAGCCGAGTTCGAGGAGCAGCCCAGCGGCCGCGATCTCACACCAGGACAGAGGGTCACAAACCAACTCCGTGCCCTGGCTCGTTGGTCTAAGACCAGGAACGACTGGATAGCAGACGCGGGGAAACTTTTGTCGGAGACTCGCCGGCAGGAGTGGTGTGACGTGCTCAATAAGTCCAACCTCTGAGGCCAGCTCTCCTCCTTGGAGGTTCGCAAGTCGCAATGACGCGACAGTGGCAGTGGCACCCCCAGGCCACGCCAAAGCGAAAAATTATGTACTGTGACTGCGGCAACTGGATCCAAAAGGACAGAGTCCAGCCCACCAGCAAATGCTGGTATTGCAAGACGCCCTGGCTGCCCGCCCCAAGTCCCAGGCCCTAGGCAAGTGGTTTGGGAGTGGGACGAGCCATGGCCCCCCCCTGGGGGGTTACACTAGGGAGCCTAAGAAGAAGGCCCCAAAGGCCCCGAAGCCCAGCGTGCGTGATGCGGTGTGGTCTGCATGGAAGGACCTGCCGAACGAGGCACAGGCCGTCTTGACGAAGGCGGGAGTCAAACCGCCACCAGAAAAGGAAGAGCCGGAGAGCCAGGATGCTCTGCTGGACCTACTCAAGGTCCACCAAGACTCCCTCCCGGCGGAGGTTAAGGCCTACGTCGACTCTGTTGACAAGGCGGCCATGCCGTCAGATGATGAAGCGGCACGGTCGACCACTGACAAGCTGAAAATCGCAAGCGGGAAGCTGAGGGACCTTGGGTACCAAAAGCTGAGGCTGCAAGGGCGCATCAACACAGCCAAAGGGGTCCTCACGGAACTCTACTCAGACATGAAGGTGTTGCTCGCCGACCTGGTGCAAACGCAAAAGCGAGTTGATGAGTTGAGCAAGAATTTCAAGGATGCAATGTTGGCCCCCCCCACCGAGCCAGCCGTCCCGGAACTCGACCTCACCGAGGTGCTCAAGGATCTCGGAATCGCCTTAACTGAGGACCAATCCACGCGCCTTGTTGAAAGAGTGTCGGACTGGAAGCCGGTCCTGGCCAGCGCAGGCGCCAAGCCTACACACTGTCCGCATGCTCTAGTACGGCCGTTGGGCCCTCCTCCCTTACCCACCCTCTTAGCACTGAGCAAGAGGTTTTGCACGCTCTTTCACAGTCTTCCAACCGTTGTCCCCAGTGCGGGGTTTTTAACTTTGACCATACACAGCAGGGGTGGGTCCCTCGGTACCACCATTGCAGTGTTTGTTCCACGGCTGTTCTGCCCGCTCATTGCTCCCAACCCGTCAGTCCAGCGGGCAAATCCAAGGGCGCCATGTCGGGGCCCAAATTTTTTCCACCTGCCTTTAATGAGGATGAGCAGGAAACCTCACTGCTGCAACAGGCGTTTCGGAGGTTTGCTGACACATCCAACCCTGATTTTGAAGCCTACGCCATCGACCTTGCTGACGAGGTTCACGGAGTGTATCCGGAGTCATCGGCAGAATGGCAGCTGGCGTCGACAGGCGTTGCCATTGCGGCGGGGGATGACCCATGCCTCGACCCTAAGTTGGCCGAATGGGTCAGCCATGACCTGTCGCACCTCCATGTAAAGTCCTCCTCTCCAGCTGGCCCGATCAAGATCCTGTCTGCCAACGTCACGAGCTGGCGACAGGAAATCCAGGATTGGGCTACCCACCTTGAGCCGCACGCCTTCTGCGTCCAGGAAACCCACCTTTTGGGCGACAAACTCCACCTTGCTAAGGTTAACGCTGAGAAAGCAGGGTGGCAGGCCACAGGGTTCGCAGGGTCTCCTGGTGAAGGAACAGGCATCCTTGGTGGGCACGGTGCCTCACACCAGCAACGATCCAAAGGCGAGCCGGGCCTCATCACCTCCAGGATGGGCTCGGCTTTACCTGTGTCATTCTCCACATGCAAGGGATTCACCTTGCAGTCTTCTCGATCTACCTCCAATCGGGAGGTTGCATCAACACGGCCCCCAACAAAGGAATTGTAGCAGCCCTGATGGCTACGCTAGTGATGTGCACCACGCCGTGGATTGTAACGGGGGATTGGAACCAAGATGTTGAGGAGGTGCAGGACAGTGGCCTTGAGAAGAAGACCAAAGGCGTCATAGTGGCCCCAGAAGGGGCCACCATCGGGTCTGGCAGCACCCTAGACTTCGCCCTCATGTCTCGGGAAATTGCATCATGTACCAAGGTCACCCTCCTCGAGGAGGTTCCGTTTAAGCCTCACGCGGCCCTCGTCTTCACCATCGAGGTTGATCATGGGCGCCTTATCCTCCCCCAGCTCCAATCATTCCCTACGGTGGTCCAGGATGATGTTGCCCCGTATAGTAAGAGAGCTGACCTTACGGGAACGGGATGCATTGGCCACTGCCTCCTGGATGGAAATGTCGCTACAAAGGAGTTCGCGATGATTACAGCCTCGGTGGAGGCTGCTCTCTTCCCCCACACGAAGATAACCGGGTGTGGATGGAACGTCGAGGTATGTCACAAGCCATTGGTCTCTACCGTGGAGAAACGGCCTTGGATGGGAGTGGTCCAAGCCAGGTGGTCCAAGCTGGACACCCTCGTGGCGCAAAGAGACCAATGCGGCAGCGTTGTGCCACGTAGGCGGCTAGAGACACTGCTACAAAACAATGCAGAAGCTGACGAGCCCACCCTCGCCCTCAATGAGGTTGGTAACCTGGTGTACACCCTCCTGCAGGAAGGAGGTGCCGACCAGCAATGGGAGGAAGTCTCCGAGTTGATCAAGAGGCACCTGCAGGAGGCTTCGCATGAACATCAGGAAAAGCGCACGATGCAATACGAAAGTTGGCTTGAGCAGGCCCTCAAGGGTGGCATGCGGCCTGTATTCAGAGCCATTCGCAAGCATGAAACGGTGGTGGAAAGGCCGTTCGAGGACCTGCCACCGTACGACCGGCTCCTCGCCAGGAGGCAGTATTGGGCGAAGTTATGGCAGGGCAGCTCTCACCACCACGCCCAAGGATGGCCTGAGCTGGAGGCCCGAGCCAGTCAAGCGGCGCAGGCAACCACGCCGCTCACCCAGCAAGACGTCCTGGCGGCCTGCCGGCGTGGGCCTGATGGCTGGTGCACGAATATGCTGAAATGCATTCCGGAAGAAGCAGCGGGCGACCTTGCAGCCCTCTTCAGGGAGGTTGAGCTCACTGGCACCATGCCATTGCAGTGGACAATCAGTAGCATCATCCTTTTGGCCAAGAACTCGGAGGTCGAAAGGCCGATTGCATTGATGCACGTGGTCCTCAAGTTGTTCCTGAAACTTCGCTACCCGCTGGTTAACCAATGGATCCAGGACATTAAGGACCGGATCTGGTGGGATTCGGCCAAAGCCGGTGTTTCCTGCATCGACATCAGTCAAGAGAGTCCTCCTCGCTGAGGTTTCCAAACACCACCATGAACATAGAATCACGCTGTACATCGACCTCACGACCTTTTATGAGACGATTTCCCACGACAAACTCGTTCACTCCGCCTTGTCATTGGGATTCCCTCCCCAGCTCCTCCGCTTGGCCCTGGGGGCCTACACAGGAGGGAGGTTGCTGATCAGTGGAGGGGTGGTCGCTCCCCCGGTGTACGCCCAGCGTGGGGTGTTAGCCGGCTGCTCGCTGGCGCCGGCGTTGTCCAAAGCTGCGCTCTTCCCAGTCTGTGACCGCCTCACGCAGGAGGTACAGATCACAGACATGGACATCTACATCGACGACATAAGCGTGGATGTGCAAAGCGAGAGCCACACCAGCGTGGCAGTGAGAGCGATCAAGGCGCTCCGCAGCCTCCGGCAACACCTTGGTGATGAAGGGTTGGTGCTATCCAGCACCAAGTCCTGCTTTGTGTGCTCCTCCCCTGAGAGCGAGAAAGCGTTGCGCGCCAGGCTTACGGAGGCCGACCCGCCCAGGTCACTAAGGATTTGGGGCTGGACAGCGCGCAGGCGCGCAGGCGCCGGTTGCCTACCATGAAAAAACGCATGTCAAAAGCCACCGGCCGTCACCGTGCCCTCAGTAAACTGAGGTTGCCAAAAAACAAATCGGCCCGAGTATACCGCGCCAGCGTCTTCACAGCATACACGTTTGGACACCAAGGGCAAGGTGTCAGCCCCAAAAGGCGTAAACCGCTACGAGCAATGGCGGGTACCAGGGCCAATCGTGTAAAAATGGGGTCGCTGGAGGTGGCGCTTAGCCTTGGTGAGAACAGGGTCCAGGACCCCGGGTGCTTTGGCCTGAGGGCCAGACGGGCGCAATGATGCACACCAGGCCTGGGAGCTCTCATGGGAAAAGATGGGCCGGTGCAAGGAACCCTGGCGTATTGTTTCTGGCCCCATTATGGCCATGCAAGCGTACCTCAGAGAGCTTGCAGTTGAAGCCCCCTCCTTACAGGTCTGGAGGTTTGGAACGCTCAATGTTCAACCTGGCCCTGGGCGTGAGCAACAGCTCCTCGTTGAAAAGCCCCTCCACAAGAGGTACACTGAAATGCAGTGTCGGGCTGTAGCGGCAACCACGTCCGCCCGAGGGGCCGAAGGGGGACTGGACTGGACAGTCGCCCGTAGGTTCTGCGGGGGCCTCAGGTCTGTCTGGCAAGGGGGCTTCTACACGAGCGACAAGTCCAAGCAGCTCTGTCCGGCGTGCAAAGAGGAGGCTGACCTCCCGCACATTTTGATCCATTGTAAATGGTGGGCCCGGCAAGTGGATGCCCCAGCCCTCCCTACGTGTGCGGAATCCATTCGCGCGGAGGTTAGTCAGTTTCCCTGTTTCTTTGACAGAGGCCTCGTCCCTTCCGCACTTACCAGCCACCCTGCCCCCTGAAGGTTCTATGGGCACTCGAGCGACAGGAGTGTTCTGCTCACCTCCGGTTGCTGGCCTGTGGTTTGGTACGGATGCCAGTGGCGGCCAGGCGTCCGGCGACCCCCGGTGCTGTATGGTGGCCTGGGCAGTCATTGCGGACGAATGGTGCGCCAAAGCGGAGCAGTTTCATGTGCGGGGTACCCTGTCCGGGGTCCTAGGGAATGGCTTCTCCATTGCGCAAGGCGAGGCCTGCGCCCTGGCCAAGCTGCTGGAGTACACGCAGGACGAGGTGTTAGTGGCAGTGGACTCCAAGGCAGCCATCCGTCAGTCTAAATTTGCCAAGCTCAGCCGATCATGCCTCCACTCCTGGGGGGCGCAATGGGAAGAGCGACGACGACTGACCACAGTCTGGACGCGCAGCCACCGGAGCCTGGACCAGTTTGTGGCGGAGTTTGGGCGGTCCAACCTCTGGGCATGGTTTGCCAACCAGCGTGCGGATGTCTTGTGCGGGTCCAGGGCTGAGGAGTGCCTCAGCCGGGCGCATGTTGAGAAAGTCAAACGCCTTGACGCAGCAGCAGCCCAGTGGCAGCAGGCATTGGGCCGCCGTGCCCAATTCATCTTCGGCCATGACGAGGTGCACCCGTGCGCACCGCCTAAAGACGCATCCAAACGTGGAAAAAAGAAGGAGCGCCCTGCTCGTAATGTACGAAATACCATCGCGAAATTGCCCGTGAAGCAGACCCCCCTCAACAAGAAGATGAGGTTGCAGCAGGCAGCCGAAGGAAAGGAGTCAGGGCACACCTGGGCCTTCAAACCGCACCCCACTAATTCCTCCATCCAATGTGAGGTTTGTGGGTTGTATGCACAGCAAGTTCACCCTGTTGCCACCCTTGACAGGATTATTGCTACGCCGTGCATCAATTTAGGCGCGGGCGGGGAGGTCTTTACTCGTTTTTGGGACTGCCACCCCTCCCATCGCATGGTTTCGTTAGGTAAAGTTTGGAAGTGTGAAAAATGCCACGGGCAACAACAACCAGGGCAGGACTCCATCTCAAAAATTTTAGGGGTTGAGTGCAAGGGCGCTAGTCGGGTTAAGGGCTCCACCAAGCTGGTTCCTGTCCCCAAGTCCCAATGCCTACTCAGTTTCCAGGCGGTGAGCCCTAATGTTTCTTCCGCAGCCGTTGCCACAGGGAAGGTAGCCGGTAGCTGTAGGGGGGTAGCACAGCAGCCCAGCAGCACCCTTCGGAGGAAGCCAAGCCTCCGACGCACTCCCCCGCCTAAGGCGGTTGCCACCGGCCCACGGCGCCCTTCCCAGGAAGGTTTGCTCCGCCCACCCCCGCCAAAGGCGGTTCCTAAGACCAGCCCGCGCAAGGGCGCCCACGAAGGGCAAACAGCTTCCTTCGGCGCAATGAGGCACAGAGAGAAGCTGGAGGCGCTCAACCGCAAAAGGGCGGAGGAAGGGCGTCCTCCACTCACGGCAGAGGTGGGCCAAGCCCAAAAGCCAGCCGCGGGTCCCTCCGACCCCGCCCGCTAAACGTGAGCGGTCCTCACCCGAGCAAGCCGACCGCGTTGGCCAGCCAGTGGGTGTTGCCAACGTCCAGGCCCGAGCAGCCAGGAAGGTCAGACACGCCCTTCCGCAAGGACTAGGCCCAGGCAGCTGGCCCAAGGGTCCGACGCGCAGAGCCACCCAGACGCAGCGCCCTCTACGGAGGTTGAGCAAGCCCCCCCCCCCACCGCTTCCGCCGATGGGGCCCTCGCCGTGCCAGGCGCCCACCCTCCCAAGGAGGAGGTAAGTCCAGACGAGGAGGCCCTCCCGGCAGTGCCACCTCCAACTGCGGAGGTTAAAGCAGAGCCCCACAAGGAGTCTAGTGAGGAGGCGGAGGAGTCTGAGGAGTTAGTCACGGCCAGCGAAGAGGGCCATCCCCCCCAGCAACGAGCTGCCTCCTCCTAGGAGTCCTCCTCAGACACTGAGCTCCTGCTTGATGCCCCTCCGTCTTGGAACGGCGTTCTGGGCGAGGAGGTTCTGGAAATCCGGGTCGACCGGAAGGCGAGGTCCAACAACCGTGCCAACTGGTTGGCACAGTGTGGGGACCTCTTTGAGTTCCCCCATCATGTGGGGTACCAAGCCAAGTACCTGGGCCATGGCGGATCCCGCCTTGTGATGGCGGCTCCGCATGAGCCCAACTACGTCTGGAAATTGACCAGCGGGGGCCAGCCACCACGCTCATGGGAGGGAAGTGGAGTTCAGCTCCTTCTACCAGGGGTTCCTCCCCAACCACTCCGGGCGCGGCAACGTGACCATAGTTGACTGGGGACAGGTCCTGGTCGACATCGTCGAGTTCGAACGACTCCTGCCGCCCCCTGCTACACCCTCCCCGGTGGAGGTTTTACACATGGCATGGATCCTGGGCACCGCTGCCCTCCTTGGATTCAGTGCCAGGGACGCAAACCCCCGCAACTGGCGGCGCAGGGCCACCAAGGCCCCGGGCGACGCCCACGAGCTCGTCCTGGTAGACGTAGCTGGCTGGTCACCCTCCGAGCGAGGTTTTACCCCAGACACCCCTTTCCCGCAGCGCATGCGGATCCTTTCGTGGTGGAATTGGGTTGAAGGAAGCCAGCCGGTGGTTTCCAAGTGGCTCCGTTCCGTGTTGCAGGCCCACCGCCGCGATTTACGGATGATCTTCTCCTTCTTGTACTGGCAGTTGGTGGCTTCCGGCCAGGCCACACCGGTGGTTGCGGCACTCCGCCAGGAGTGCCTGTCCTTTACCCTTACTGGGGAGCCGGCAGTGGCAGCCCCCCTCAAAGGGACCCTTCAGCCCTCCGACTGGAGGTTGCTCAGTCTCAAGCCAGTGGAGGCAAGCCAACTGCTCGGCAAGGAAGTGTTCGGCCTGCCCCCCCTAAACCTGTGCCTCCTCACCGCCTTCCCCTCGGGGGTTTTTGTGAGGTTCCGCCACTTCACCGCCACCCCCCTAGGGGTTTTTCTGTGAGGCCGTAGGCTGGCACCCTCTTCGGAGGTTTAGGGAGTAGAATTGCTGGCCCACCTGTGGGCAGCGATCGAAGTGTCACTTGCCGACCTCCGCTTCTACCAGGACTGGATGCCACCCTCGAGGTTCCCTGTCCTTGACGGCGCAGTGACGAATAAGAGTGAGGGTACCGCAGCTTAGCAGTAGCTCAGTACCGACTGGGAGAATACCTCCCCTCGCAAACTGCACTCTGTTCGAAAGTGACGAAGAAAGTTTTTGACTTCCTTGTGAGTGCCTTTACAGTTGACAGGATGTCTTGCACATGTGACATGAACCACGAGTTTGCATTGCGTGAGTTGAGAACTGTGCTTGAACCGTTTGTTTTGTTTTAGCAGAAACAGGCATGGACATAGCATGTTTGGAGCTTGGCTTGAAAGTGTTTCTTGCTTTGAGCTTGACGTGAGATGCTTGGAGTGTGCATGATGAGCAGAGAAGCACTCGAGATGCTTTAGGCTAAGGAGCATCCTTGAAGAAGTGCGTGTTGCTCTGAGTTTGCTCTTCAAACCTTGGCCGCCGACCCTCGCTTCGCTCGTGTCGTCGTACTGAGGTTCGAGCAGAGTGGCTGTGCACTTGTATGCTTGTTTTGCTGAAGCACGGAAGTCCTGAGAAGCATTAGGACGTTTGCATGTGTTCCTCCTTTGTTTAACAAAGTTGAGATGGAATTCACGAAAGTGAAGCTGCGCTGACTCTGCGAGAGACTTGCCGAACACCTCTGGTGTTTTGGCTCAAGCGTGGAGTGAAAAAGAGCTCTGCGTTTTTCACACGGATAGGGTGGTGTGAGAAAGATCAACGGCCAGCCCACCGGTGAATGATGAGGTTGTGCGAGCGAATCCAGCTTCGCTTTGGAACAAGAAGCCTGACGCTCCACTCTTGACAAAGACACAACTTTGGCAAGCACGCAGTTGTGATTGCGCTAAAGTATCGCTTTAAAGCCAAATGGAACTCAGGAAATTTTTGAATGCCCCCATTCCACGTGCTGGGTCGTCCTCTCAGAGGGAAGGCGGCTCATGTTCTTGTCGCCCAGTTCTGCCTCAGGGAACTCGACCGCAGTAAGAACTTGATTTGCAGCCCATCTGCAAGCATAGACCTGGCAGGATCGTAAGCACGCCAAGCCAACAGGCTCCCGGTACCTAAAAAGCACACTGCCCAAGTGCCAACCAGCAGTTTGGAGCTCTTGCGTGGCCATAGCTACGTGAGGACGCCCGGACTCACACAGCGCAGACTGCCACTCTGTGTGCATTGTGCTTAGTGTGCTTGCAACTTTGTTGCCAACCACAATGGAGTTCTGAGTGCTATTGCTACGGCCCTGGCGCTTGTGTGGGAACTGTCTCTACGGACGCGTTAAGCAGTTTAGGTGACGGAGGTTCCTTGCCTTACGGCCTACCCATACTTTCGCTTAATGTCTGTACCAGACGTGGCGCAGCATTGCTTTGGGTGACGGGCTGCTGAGCAATTGGTGCAGATAGGTTCTTGTTTGCATTGTCTCACCATGCTGGCCGGGCGTTAAGTTGTCTTGCAATAAGGGCCTCTGCGCTAGCGGTTGCTTCTTTGTAGTTACGACTTCTTTTCACTTGCTGGCTTTGTACAGTTTTACGTTTGGCGCTTTTGGTTTTGGCGGGTTGCTGCCGGGTTTTTGTGGTTGTGTTTGTGGTGGTTGTGTTTTGTGGTGGTTTTGGTGTGTGTTTGCTTTGGTTTTCGCGCCTGCGACTGTTTCACCTCTAGTGTTGAGACCCACAAGAACGGCCTAGCGCTGCTGATGTACTAAAGAGGCGTCGGTTCAAAAAAAATGCCTCAAGCTCTCTGAGCTCTGCAACACCTGGACTTGGAAGCAATGCTTGGCAGCAATGCCCCGCAGCTCGATCGTGTTTCTCTCACCGCAGGGTACGGCTTCCTTACCATGCACAGTACATCGCTGATTTGTTCTTTGCTGTGGCAGGACTCCACAGTGTCTGAGCTCTCTGCACTCAAAGGGTCTCGTCCTTTCCCTACTAGCACAAAGCCGATGGGGAGGTCCAATCCTGGCAAATCAACACGGCTGCCAATACGCTGTGGGGTGCGGCAAAGACCAAAGGAGCGCAGCCAGCTGGCGTGCCAATCCCCAAGAGCGTCCCCCCCACTGGAGACAAATACCGGTCTGCAATCTGGTTGTCGCATGGAGAAGCAGCGTCTTCTAAACTCTCTGCTACAGTTCCCTGCTCTTGCGTAAGCACTTCTTCTGTCAAACATGGCTTGGCTGTGCTTGGAGCTTGGAGCTATCATATAGTTCTTCGATGTTGTTGCTCAGGGCTGGCCCTACTGGCTGATCACCATGCCCACTGGCTGACCACCATGGGGCACGTTCGGCCAGCCCTGCCTGCTGGAAGGGTTGGCCCCTGTCCTAGTGGCTTCTCTTGTGATCTTGCGATGCGTGACCGACTGTTGAAGGCGTGGCAATCCGGCATTGCTTGGCTTGGTGGCACCGCTGACTGAGGTTCGCGGATATCTCTGCAGATTGACGTTGAGCAAATGTCTCTAAGATGGTGGTTTTGACTTTCTGGCATACATTCGCATTTTGCGATCTCCCTGCACAGCTTGGTGCGGCATGGATGTGCTCTTGGACTATTTCGACGACGTTGAGTACTGAGCGCGCGGGGAACCTAGTAGTTTGGTCGCTTCTGGTTTCTTTTGGTTGTTGCTGGGTTGTTCGCTCGGTTGTTTGGTTGGTTTGGTTGGTGCTGTTGTTCGTCCTTCTTGTTCTTCCTGCTTCTCACGGCGATCTGTTAGTTGCGAGACCCGCAAGAACGGCCTACTGTGCTACTGATGTAGTAAAGAGGCGCCCGCTTAAAAAAAAATGACTCCACCCCTGCAAGTGCTGCGTCAAGCAATCCTACCACTGCGATCAAACTCAGCTTCCAAGATCATGGACTTTGCATGCAGTGCTTTGTTGATTCCTTGACCAATCGCTCTAAAGCTCTGTCTCACCTGAACACAATGGCACGGTGCCTGCATGCACACGTCTCTGCACTACGGATGCGTGCAGAAGCTGAATAATGCGGTGGACTTTGAGCAAGGAGCAACACAAGTTGCTTCAACTTACCCGACGACGCCAACTGGGTCTGCTCTTCAGCATTCTTCAACAGGGTGACCAAACTCTGCAGGGTCTTTGCTGTCAAGGTTTGAAGACTCAAGTGATTGATGCACAGCTTGCTTTGGTGCTTGTAATTTGTTGAGCTGAGTGATTGCAGACCTGAGACACACTGAACATTGATTTTGCAAAATTTCATCAAGAGGGGGCTTAAGGGGTCCCCTGCTGACTCATCACGCCGCGATCCTTCGGGAAGCCGAAGGCCGGTTGGTTGGTGAAACTCATGGTTCTGCTCAACAGACACCCTCAGTAAGCCAAGTCAACGAGTCATAGCAATGCCCATCAATGGAACGCTGTGCTGGCAAAGCAACGGCGCAGCGAGAGGAATTTTGATTTTGTCAGTTTTGAAAGCCTTTGTTCGGATGCTGCAGCTGCACAAAACTTTACACGAGGGACGTGAAAACCTGGAGAAACTGGAACGGTTTCACATGACCTCTATATCCCATGATCGCAAAACTTCTGAACCAGCGCGTGGCCACGTGCTTGGTGAGATGTCGCGACATCTGCCACAACTTCTGTAGACGAAGCCCATGAAACCTTCATATATCGGCAAACAAAGCACAAAAAAGCACTCGCTGGAAGACTTTTTTTTGAAGCGGACGCCCCTTTACCACATAAGCAGAATAGTGGCGGTCTGTGCAACGAAGTGACAAACAAAACTACCCAAGCCAGAAGCAGCACCACAACAAGAGACAACGCAACGCAACGGCAAAAGACAGAAAACGGAAAAAAACTCTCCATTTCTCGAAAAGCTCCACATGTGAAGAACATTGCACGACGGACACACGTTGCAGGCGCCAACGGAATTATGCCCGTCTACTCACGCACGTGCCTAACTCAAGTCCTTACAAAAGCAAAGAAACACTTGAGTTCAAGCAACAACTGAAAAGGCATCCGAGTTACATGTGTGGGCGGAGTCGGTAGAATTCATATAGTTGGCGGAGTCTTTTAAGGTCGAATTTCGCTGCCTGGAGATATTGCGATCATAATCTTGGCCAGCTGAGCAGTCATGCTTTGCGTCGATCTTAGCAGACTGCGCCGGGCTTCTTTCGGCTGGCTTGTCGTAAAATCAGTACGAATTCTGCGAATTCCGAGATGGAAAATGCGCTGCAGTTCAGAGTCTCGATCTCTGGTGGGTGCAGATGCAGTGAGTTGCATCACAGCCATTGGCTGCAGATTGGCTTGCGAAAGGGCTGTCATCATTTGACTTGATACCGATGGAGATCGATTCTCCGGGATGACACAAGTCATTGGTTGAAGAAGCTTTGTACAGTTCGCTATGCTGAGTCTGGATTGCATTCTCGAATCTCGAGCATTGGCACCTCGAGCCGGTTTGGCAGTCGCTCATATGCCTCGATTCAGTACTGATCTGATTCAGATGTGGCAAGAGACCGTGTTAGGAACGTTGATCAGATCAGCGTTGCAGGGACAGGTCGCAAATAAGCTTACTCGGCGTGCCGAAATTGTGCTTCACTTTGGAGCAGGGGCTCTTGAGACATGCTGCTCTTCCCGCCGTGTATCATGCACTATCAAAGCTGTGCTTCAGGTAATTACGGAGAACAAGGAAATGCAGATTTGTATCAATATTCTGGTGATGTGAGAGGCGCATTTTCAAGGGTAGAAAAAGCCAGAGCCAGTGATTGAAAGGGGACCTCACAGTTCAGGAGCAATGACCATGTTACTGGCAACGAAGAAGTTTTTATAGTTGTGTTTGGTACGTTGGTCAAAAGAGTTGTTTGCCGCTGGTAGCGAAGCAACCCCGGAGTTTGGCACGCGTTAAACTGCACCCGCGCAAACGCATTTGTTCTCGGCTGTTCCGCAGCCCTGGCCGTTTCCAAATTCTGGTTTTGACGCCACATGGACACAGAGAGAGAGAGAGAGAGAGAGAGAGAGAGAGAGAGAGAGAGAGAGATGAGTCAGCCGGGGGAGATCGTTTCAATGAGTCTGCAGTTCGGAAATAAACACGTGTGCTTGACACGAGAAGTTCACGTTTTGACCCCACATGGACAAAAAGAAAGAGAGAGAGAGAGAGAGAGAGAGAGCGCAGCGTTGCGGATGCCGTCACATGTCATGAAATGTGTGAGTCTTCGAGTCAACGTGTCAAACTCCCTGAGACTCCTTCAACATGTTTGTTTGAGCATTGCAGGTCCATCCGTGAGATAAGAAGTTTTTTTCTTTATCGTCGTTTGCTTTATTTTTTTGTGACACTTCCAGTTTCTTCCTCGAAAAACTTCCAAATAGCCGGGGGCCGCTTGACATAAGATGCCAGATGCCCTTGACCGTTTCGGTTTCTGTCGTGAGTCCATAAGTGAGGGTTCCAGTGAGTGATCGAGTGAGTGCGCGAGCGAGTGCGTGGCGTGAGTGAACTGAACCACAATGGCACGAACCACAATGGCACCCCGTGGTATACATATTGCAGCAGGGTTCGCCGGCACCGGGGAACATGTTTGGGAAAACGGGCTGCGCTGTTTCAGCAGGAGGCTGGCACTGGGGCATCACATAGGTTTTCTATGGTTTTCTCAAATGGGGTTTTGGGGGGCTCTTGTGCCAGAAGTTTTTCAAGCGTGCTTGCGCGAACAGAATGTTTTAACATGGGCGAGGTAGCTTCCCAAACAACGTTTCGTACCACATCGGGGGGGGTTTACCTAGCATGAAAATTCCTTGAAAAGGGTGGCGCCAACGCTTCTTTCGGAAACCAAAAAAAGTTTTACCGTCCCACGTAGAGTGGAAGGAACTTTATCCGGGGACGAAGCTGAACATGTCACAGCACGTCGCAGCCATCGATTGGACTGCCGTTCCCGGCAAGCCACCATAGCGCAGTTGCGCCGTCAGAGCCAATGTAAGGTGTCAACCCTAACCCACCAGTAAAACCTTGATGTTGATCCACCTGAAGAAACAAATCTTCTCCAGCCTTGCAGCTGGCCAAGCCCGCAAAGCTCCATGTGCGGATGTGCGGGACGACATGCCATCCGAGACAGATTCAGCAGGCGGGTTTCGCGTTTTTTTTTGTTTTTTGCGCTACTGGGCTCGCACTTCCTGAGTCCCACACCCAATGATGCAGCATGCGTCCACACTGACATCACGGCTAATGTCGCGGAAATTGTTCTTAGCGGTTTGAAAACTTTTTGGAACGATTGAAAACGGATTTGACGGGAAAGTTTATGGAACATGTTTGTAAAAGTACAATGCAAGTATTATTCCAGCGTTCCCACACCACAAGCCCCTCCCACACATCAGTGCTCCCCGAATCTTGACAACCTGGGAGGATCATTGGCTGGACAGCGCTTGCCTTATTGGTTGGTCGAGATGAAGGCTTCGTTGTGAATTGAACAATGTGCTGGCCAGTTGAGGCCAGAAGAAGTCGGAGGCATTGCCAGAAAGGCGTGGGACCCTACCCGATTCTTTCTCCATGTGTTTTGGCTGCTTAGGTTCGCTACTGGTTCATTGATATTGACAAGCATCAATCAAACACAAATTATCAAGGCATGAATGGGGCTATGAACTTGTCTCGAGGTGCTAGTTCTGCCTTGCCTGGTATGGTTCCTCTGCGAGCCTCGACCTCACAAGATGCAGCGAGCCGGTATTGCCAAAACCTCCCGAAGCAAGCCGAGCCGGCTGTTGACCTGAGTTTCTGGCTCCCACTTGTATAAAGACAAGCAGCACCCTTATATCACAGATATGTTGCTTCGCTGCCTCACATCTCTTATCGAGCACACCACCTTTGTCAATGACACCTGTAGCATCAACAATGGGCGTCCTGATGGCGGCAGTGCCCATCGAAGGCACCACAACAGCAACAACAGCAGTAACCAGTTAGACGCTGCCATGCACACACCTTTGTATGCGGCTGTCAGCCATGCGGCTGTCAACCATGCGGCTTGTGGCTGGAGCCACTTGGATGTTCTGTTGGCTGAGGAACACCGAGGGAACACCGAGGGAAGACAAAGCTCCCCATGATCACCGAAGGTACGCGGAAGACTTCCGCAAGGCTCTGTGCTTCTGGGAACCGACATCTCATGACATCTCATTTCCTCACTGCACGGAAAACGAGGGACATGGAGGGACATGGTTGTGCATGGCCCGGAGCCACCTTGACAGGCGAAGCGGCTCAGACAGATCAGCTCCCTGCAAGGCCTGACAGTTATCGCTGCTCTTATCACTGCACTCTGACCTGAAGCTCTGAAGCCCTGAAATTCCTCAGTGCTCTATTGGCAGGCTTTGCGACAGAAATGGCATGTCAGTGCCAGCGTTGCTGCACTTGCAGGCTACTCGGTCAGTGTTGAAGAGGCTGCAGTTCTCTGCAGAAGTTGAAGTTGATCCTTAGAGGCTTTGAGGGTGTTCAAAAGTCTTCGATCCACATCTTGAGTTAGAACATGTCTGTCATGGCAGGTCCATGTTCCACATACAAACCTTTCGCCCCGAGTATCCCGAAGTCATGTTTTGAGATGACACCCCCAGATGCCACCGGCAAGTGCCTATCAAACTTGCGACCCAACATATCCCAACTTACAAGCGCCAGGGCTTTTGAGCCCTTCATCAGAACGGAGTGCAGGTCAGAACGGAAAAGTTCTCTTCAATCAATCTTGGGGACCTGTCATGCCTGCTCAGCGTTTTAATATAAGGTTTCGTCGAACGTGTTGTTGCCCTGCTACATCTTGCTACTTCTTGTTACAGGCTGCCACAGTTTTTCGGCACTCAATGCCTGAGCGCCAGGCTTTGCTGCAGCTCGCCGCGGCGTGAGCCGAGGACATTGCTCGATGTCTGCTCGAGGCAAGAATGCTAGTGTCGCCGCATAACGAATGGGTTTCTTGTGACGGTGGCTAATAGACACAGACTATGGAGCATGGCCAATTAGAAGCCTTTTGTGTTCGAATGGCACAGGTGATGCTGATACTGATGTGTCTGATGTGTCTGATGTGGCCGAGCTGGAAGAGCAGCTGCGCTGTGCGGTGGAAGCCGAAAACTATGCAGTCACCTGGCTTTTGAGAAACTTGGAAGACGAGCCCCCTCCGCTGACTTTTTGTTGGGAGAGAGCGGCCGAGCAAGCCCAAGGAAGCCGCGCGACTGCGCGACGAGCTTCAGTTTAAGTCCCTGGATGCGGAAGCTGCTGTCTTAAGTGCCAACCGCGAGTTCTACGACTCCTTCAGGCAGAGAGAGCACAGAGTGAGCACAGAGTGAGCACAGCTACCTGCAGAAGTCTCGTGTCTTTTCTAAAAATGAAAGCACCTCTTTCGAATGTACATGTAGTTGCCGGGAAGACAGATCTTGCAACAAGGCCTTTAACACACAAGGCCCCAAGCCTCCAAAACAGGCTTACCCTAAAGCCGAACCCGCTCATCACCTTGATCAGGCAAGTCATGCACCGAATCCAGGTTTTTGTTGATAGCGGGCCACAATTCCTTCCCTGAGCATCCCTGAGCCCCTCAAAGCCACCCGGGGTGTCCGCAGGGAGGGCAGCGTGGCCCGCATGGTGGCGATCTGGCTCGAAAGCCCCCGGACCCATGGCACCGGAAACCAGCTCACGTTTCAAAGCCCCGTAACCCCCACAGGTCCCTACAGTGTTGTTGCCAAGGGGATGGGCCAGAAAAAACACGGCCCCCCTTCAAGAACAGCCCCTGTGAGACTGAGGAGCTGCTGTGTGCACCCGGCGAGGCCTCCACTGCACGGCTTCTCATCCCTCCGTAAACAGCAAGATTGTCTTTTCATTCTTGTTCCGTATTTCACACTCTGGGGGGTTCTCGGGTGTTTAGGGTTTAGAAAGGTTTAGAAGATTCCTCGAGGGCTCTGTTAGAAGCATTTTGCATAGGCAAAGCAACTGTAGCCACTGTCAATTTAAAACAGTGCGTTGAGGTCTGCTGCGGCGACCCACTGCCGTGGTTCATCATAATACAATTTCTCACCCCCCCCCCGGCGCAAGAAAATCGATATTCAGAGCTTCACCCGAGTCCATTAAGGATACGATGCAGTGGCAGACTCCTGGAAGATCATCCTTACAGGAGGAGGCGCCTGTCCGCCTGCAGTCGGCAGTCGTTTGATGCCTTTGTTTCTCTCGAAGATCTCAGCGTCCATGTGTTTTTGCTTCGCGGCTCTTTCGTGTGACGAGGCGGCATGAACATCGAATGCCTGCAGCCATCAGTTGCCATGTGCGGCAACACTGGCCGAGTTGTTTGTGCTGGACTAAGTGCAGCGAATATTGCAGGCACAGGTTTTAGCACCTACAAGAATTCAAAAAGTCTGCACTGAAAGGTTACGAGCGCGTCGAGGGTGGGATGGTTTTGCTGGCGGTGAACCTGTTTGAGCGGACACCGAGTCTTGCTGAGCAGAGGTTGCCACATGTTGCCACACGTTGCCACACGTTGCCACAGCCATGACATCATGATGTGGTTTTGGAGTGTTTTGGACCCTTCTCAGCACCTTTCGTTTTGGCTTATTTTGGCACTCAGGAGTGGCTGGAAAATGTCCTTCCACCATGCAGCCCCGATTAGCCCAGCTGTAATGGCATTGTGACGCGCGTTCGCCGCTGCAAAAGACGGACCCAAGGCTTTGCAGATTGCACTGTCGAGAGAGAAGCGCAAGTGCAAGCCGTTTTTGAGAAGAGCCCTTGCAAACATCCACAGCAGTGGAGGCACAATCGCACGCTGCACTACTAGCCTTTGATGCCCAGGTCCAGCATTGCAGCCTTGGCAATGGTCGATCACACGCATTGGGGTGCTGGGCTAAGCTTCGGTGATTGACGCATAGATGTTGTCCTGGCATGTTGATGACGAGGCTTGTTAAAGGCCCAATTCGAAGATCAACCGGTTTAGGGTCAAAATTTTCGACACCCAGGCCAGCTGCATTCACGCGGGGTGCGCCCGCTCGGGGGTGCTTGCAGACTTGGACTGCGCAGGTTGTGCTTTGGTACTCGTATTGGTTTTTCGCCCCGCCATGAACTACTTTGTGCTGATTGGGGAGCTCATAAATTTCGATTCGAGGTCGGTGCATGTTGGCTAGGGCCCTTCCCTTGGAATAGCTGTGGTCGAGCGGTAGGGTGAAAGAATCCTTAGGCAGGGGTGTGAAGATTCGAGAGCTATGGCTAGGGATGGCCAAGGTCAAACTTTGGAACCGTCGCATCCCCAAAGCTACCTGCGCGAGGACATCCCTAGGACCTAAACACCCCCAGACCCCAAGGCTAAACAATCCTCAACCCACAAAAACCTGAAAAATCTCCAGCCTGGGACCTTCACTGCAGTCCTTCCGCGCCCTTGTGTCTGCCATTCCAGCCTTGCCCGCCTGGTCCCCAGGACAGGGACCTCTCGCTTCAAACGTTTCAGAACTTGAGGTCACTGGTTCAAGGTTGCTTTCAGTCAGTACCCTCTCATGGTGAATATTTGTTATGCAAATGGCGTATTCATTGTTTGCCTCGAAGGTTTTTAACAATTCACCTTATGCAGCGCAAGGGTTCAGGTCTTGAGCTTCGCAAGGCTGGTGCTTTGTTTTGGGTCACTTCCGAGCGGACGTAGAACTGCTCAGGCGTGGGGTGCTTCAGAGCCCAGACAGGGGCAATCCACGAAACTACCCACGCTCTAAAAGGCCTCTGAATCCTCAACTCTCCCTCCACATTTTGCCTTCTTTAGGTCTCCACGAGCCTCCACATGCCTCCACATGCCTCCACATCACATCATCACCACATCATCCCGAGGCTGGGGTCCTTCCACGGCGCCGGCTGTGGACGTGGCCTCGGTGTGTACAAAGCGTCAGCCGGAGTGGATTTCAGGGCTTGGCGGCTTTGGTTAGGGTTCGGGTTTGAGGGCTTAGCGGTTTCGTTTGCAAGGCGTAGAGTTTGCGTCCACCTAGGGCTTTTGTTTTTGGTTTCAGGCAAGGACCCTGTCAGCGGCGCATGCGGGCCAACTTCACCCGAACCCAGCGCCTAGACCCTACCCAATCAACAGCCCAGCACAAGTCGATCATTCAATGTCCTTCAAGTGGCGGGTTCCAGGGTGTGGTAGGATGGGCCATGTACTACGAGATTCGGACTACTATCCTTACTCAGGTGCCTTTAGACACTCAAAATTGAACCCTAAGCCCGAAACCCTAAGTTGATCTTGGCCTCAGTTGGCCTGAGGAAGCGGCTGCTCCTTGGAGCGATGGAGCTTCGCGGACAAGGCAAGGCTTCAAGAGGAGCTTGAGGACCTTCTTGCGTCGGAAGCCCTTCAAACACCCCCGAAGTCCTAAAGCATGGGAAACTGTACGAAATTGTACTAGACTTGCAATGATGGAGGGCCATTTGTAGATCGGCACGCAGCTTTGAAGGGCTTCGGGGAGGATGGAGGGGACAGGCATGCGCTTGCATAATCCTTCGGCCGCTTGTCGGCATGAGGAGCCATTGAAGCGTGTTTAGGGCTTGTATATTGCTGGTCGGCATGACTATCCATTGATTTCGTTTCGGATTTCAGGGTGAAGTCCTCATTTTAAGCAGAATCGCAGACCCTAACCTCACAACTATCTCAAGCTGTCTAGTGTTTGTTCCGCCACAGCTCAAGCTTTCAGCTTGGAGTTTCAGCTTGGAGCTTTCACGCACTTTCGACTCGAATCAACGCTGTTTGCTCCCAGCTGCAAGCACCCGGGTCCTCCCTGCAAACCCTGAGCCAAAAACACCTCTATAGACAATCTTGAGGTCTAAAGCGTTGACCCACAAAACAACGTGTATAGAATATTTGATATGCCCTAAACCCGCATCAATGCACTAGTTAATACCCTGACACGGGCTGAGACAGCAGGATTCAACCTCCATGATGCCGCCCATCGGCGTTCCCAAATTCCGGGTCCCCCCCCCCCTTCCCCTCCGCAACTAATTTACCCCAAGATATGTGAACCCTTATTAACCCCCAAAAACTGTACTTGCCAAACTAGGGTACCCTCCTGTAATTTTAACCTTTATGACCCTCCCCCCGCAACGTAAGGTGAGGGGTAGGGTCCCGGATTCACGAAAGTACAGATCACATGGTCTGGGACTATTTGGGTTTAGGTTCAGGGTTTAAGGTGTAGGGTTTAAAGTTTAACGCTTAAGGTTTAAAGCCAGGTGTCTCAACATGGTACCTGAAGGGTTGTCTGAGGTTGAGGGTTTTGTGCTTAGGGGCCCTAAGCCCTCAAGCCTGAACCCCAAAACAGACACAGGCTTGAAGTACGAGCAGCTTTGCGAACTTCAGGGCCAGGCGCCCACGCTTCCGAGACATGTTCCATTAGAGTTGAAAGATTTGGAGTTATGGCGGTTGCGATTCTTGTCTGGGGCCCAGAAACTGGTTTCAGCAACTTTGTCCCAGGCAGACGCTGAAATCCAGCGAGATGTCGAGAGCTTACTTTCCTTCTGTCTCTCCGACATGCGGTTTGTTTCTGCTGCGTGTATAAGCCATTACTCAGAAGGGTCTACGCGTTATCGACTACGACTCAAATATTGAAACACCATGATCTTCACGAGCCAGCAGGTCGGGCGGACGTTTCCAGAAAGCTGCATCCTCAGTGGCCAGGGGAGAGGACCAAGGGCTTCGAAGACAGCCTTTCAGCAGGGAGAAAAGCCAGATGCTACATGACGCCTGATGCTGCTTGCCAATGGGGATTCTACTTGTGAAGGGTTTTCCACGAGTTCTGCCTTTGCCTAGGGTTTGATGAAGCCAGCCAGCAGGCCTGGGTAGCAGAGGTAAGGTTCGGACTTCGGGATTTTGTGGGCCAAGAGTTGGAGCAAGGATTGGACATGCGGCTTTGCATGCTTCGCCTTGCGCTTGCTTCCCTTTGTTGCGATGCAGGCGCTTTTCCGCGTGCTGCGGGCAGTGTCTCATCGCTCGGCCACCCAGAGACCTGCATTGGAGTGACTGCAGCAAGGCACATTTCCAGGAAGACCTGAGTATTGAGTTCTCAGGGCCAGATCCCTGAAGCTCTTTGAAAACCTTTTTGTTCTCAACAAGAACACTTCTCTGGCAGTGGAGCTCTGTGGACCCTGTTTTTGTTGTGATTGTGCGTGGGCAAGGGATCTTTCCCCAAGCAGTTTCACATCATTGCATCCGCTGGGCTCAGGTGTTGAGGATATCGGTTACTGTCAGGGGATGAACTTCATCGCAGGCCTCGCCTTTGTGCATTTGCGCCCGCTGCCTGAAACTGTCGTCGCAGCATCCAACGCAGAACGGTGGCAGGGGTGATGCTCTGCGTGTTCCGGTCCGGCGGAAACAAGGATAGGGACTCAGAGACTCACAGCTATGTGAGTCGACCCTGCTTGTGTTTTGGAGGAGCTTTCAGGGATGCTTCCTCTTCTCGAACTTAGAAGTAGAAGGTCGCTCGCATCGCTCACATCCAGTTCGCTGTACGAATCGGAGCGTAGGGTTCCAGCATGCGGCAAATGTGGTTTAGGGCCTGGTTTAGGGCCTCATAGGGTTTTTATTGTTTCAGCCGCTGCTCTTTGCTTTCCCTTCGATCCTTGCTGGGCAAGGCCGCGGAGACCGTTGCGTATCACTGCGTGCTGATCCCCAGTTTCAGTTCCGCACGCATGGCACTAGCTGCGCTTCGTGGGTCGCTAGAAGAGAGGGCATCTGTCAGTATGTGCATTGTCAGTATGTGCATTTGCTGCATTTGTTTGCTCAATATATATATATGTATATATATATATATCTCTTTCTCTCTCGCAATGTACCATGCTAGATATGTGTCGTGCATGCGACAGCGGCCTCAGAATCATAGTTCTTTCTCAGGTGTTGTCCATGCTTCTCCGACATGGGATGAATCAGTGCCGCAGTGTTTGTGCATGTGCCTTCTCAGATTTGTGCTGTAGTTCCTTGGCTGCTGCCGCAGGCTCGTGCCTGTCAAGCTGGAGCAAGCCCAGAGTCGTATGACACTTGCCTCAGGTACTTCGGCGATGGTTTTCCAAAGCTCCGCCTGAGTGCACTCCAGTTTGATTGCCTGCTTGAGGCACTTCGGGAACGAGAAGTTTGTGCTCTGGGAAGTTGTTTTTTTGTGTTTGTTCCCCGTTTCGTTTCCGTTGCAGAGACGGGCTCATGATTTGAGACCTCGGAGGTGGGGACGGGAGGTGGGATGCTTGTTTGCCCGTTGGCGAACGCTGATCCCTGATCCTGCGCGCTTAAGGCCTTTTGAGGCTTTAGGATGCACTGGCAGACCAACATGTGTACTCACGGCCTTAGGACTTAAGTTAGGCTTTTTTAGGCTACTTTGTATTCTAGGCTTTAGTCTGCTCCTTTAAAGATAGAGAATCAGAGCACGACCCGGCGCAACAAACCAAAAATGCAGACTGCAACAAGCACAAGCAAACGCTGTCATCGTAATATTGCGCTGGATGACCTCGCCGATTGCTTCACCGAGCTGGGATGAGGTGCAGAAGACGCTTCTCGCAGGAGCTGTGGCCAGTATGCGGCAGTAGGATTTCAAGTTCAGTGTCCCACCTCCTTAAGTGGTGAACAAAACACAGCTTTCCAGCATATTGTGCGCGAAGAGCACACGACCGTGGTTCGGCACATTTTGTATTGGCCTGCAAGTGTTGCAACCGTGACACGAAATCCCCCTTCCTTTCGGGCTTCAGATCAAGGAACTCCCAACCGTGACCATTCACTGAAACGGCCGTGAGGAGCAGGGCAAGAATGGGCCCTGAACCCGAAGCCCTAACATGTGGCTCTTAACATCTCTAAACCGTCTTAACCTCTAAAAACCCGAAAAGGCATCCGCAAGCCCCTGAACGTACAGAACCTCAGGGCATCTCGGCCCGCCAGGAGCCGAGGCTCCCGTCGTCCAGCGCTACAAGGCCTCGACGTCAGAAGCGACAATCGCACGAAAAAGGGCGAGAAATCCCACAGCACGGGCACGCTCACACCCAACACACACACAACACACGCACTCACACAGAATGTGTATATATTTCTATATGTATATGGACAGATATGCATAATGCATATACATATCGTGCAACAGGAAGTGCTTGTTCCCCCAACTGATCGGTCAGGCGTTGTTCTTCGTCCGGCAGGTCGCGCCTGCCGAGGAGGGCGCCGAGGTCCTGAGCAGCCCGGCATGGTGCCCTGAATCTGTAGGCTTTAGGGCCATTTTGGGCGATTGAATGTTTGGGGTTTCAGGTTTCCAGAGTATCCGACAAGGTCAGTGTGGTTCTTCTGGTATCTTCTGGTGTTTGCTGCAGACCCGTGCGGAAACCTCGACCAGCCGCGGTGTGCCAGGCAAGGCCCTTTCGCTGCAGACGGATTCGGTGCTGCTGCGGCATGAGGCTCAAGTGAATTCAAGTGAGCTAGTCCAGCATGTCCTTCGGTTTCGACGTGGCGTGGAGTATCGGTGCGAAGGCTGCCTACGTTCTGGGCCAGCTCGGTGTGCCCACATGTATACCTCTGCTCCGACGCGTGCTGCTTGACGAGACGTGGCTGCACAGAGTGTTAGCCAAGATAAGGGATGTGGCGACTATGGCTTTGTGTTAGCTTTGCGTTTCAGATCTTTTGCCCCTCGGGCAATTCAGGAGTCCGAGGACGAGATCGTCCGCCAGGACCTCGGCGGCATAGGATAGCAGGGGGGGTTTCTTCGTGGGTTCCCCAAGCCCCTAGACCCTCCTTGAAGTCAGCGACAAGCAGTTCCTTCAACCCCCTACTTCAGGAGAAAACACGTGTCGTCAAAGCAGAACTTTTGGCTTTTATAATTTACCGCTAGGGTCGGGGGGGGGGTCTGGGTAGGGGTCGGGTATGGGCGAGGGGGTGGGGGGGTAGGGGAGGTTGAGGTTGGGGTGGGGAGGGCAAAACACACAATTTCTCACATTCGGCCTTTTTAGCTCCCCAAATCTCTCCTCCGGCATGTCGTCCGCAGCTGGACACTGGTCGGCGAGGGGCGGTACCTATTCCGCACCACAAAAACTATGAAAAGTTTCCCAAGACTCTATGCTGGAAACTAGCAAGCAACTACTACCAGGTTAAGTTTGTCAAGGATGCTTGTGAATCATTCCTTCTGACTTTACCGGGAAATGTGGAGCGACTCCTCCAGAACAAGCAAATCAGCCGCATTCCCGAAGGATGCCTCGCCGGAGCTTTTGCTAAGGGTTGCGTGCTCTTTGCGGTGTTTGTAGGCGTTACGGCTTCCTACGCCTGAGCAGCAGTGTGTTCTCGTCGCTGTACCGGTGCGAAGATAAGGATGGGCAGAATGCAGAAATGCCATGAAATGCCTGAGTACAGCACACGCTTTCCACTCTTGGCTCCCATGACATGGGACCCGCGGGCGGAAGAGCATGGGACAAAACAACAGCAAATGCCAGCAGCCGTTGGGTCAGCATGCCAGGCGTGACTTGCCCCTGGAGCTTGGAGACTATCTGTTGATTTCTGTTGTGTATCTTATCGCATACTGTAGACTACCTGCTTGCTTTTGCCGCATACCATAGTACATTTTGATATACAACAGTGTGCTGTCGGATGCTATAGTGTACGCCCAGGCCTGTAATATACTGTAGTAGTACTACGACGGTAGACGCCAAAGTTTTAGCAAATCATTTATATCTTCATTTTATCATCTGTCGCACCCAAAGATTCCGGCTTTTGGCCTTCTTGCTGTTGTATGTGCGGGGAGTTAGACCGAGGGGAAGGACGCGAAAACGAGTCGACCAAAATCCTTGGGAGCTGCACAACTTGGCGTGAAGAGGGATTAGAACGGGTGTAGTTTGGAGATCGGGCTATGTTAGATGTAGTCGACCATGGTGACTTTGATCTTGGAAGTTAAACAGCCACCTGCCAGAACTGACTCCGCATAAAGAGGGTTATGCAGGGATGTGGGTTGGAGCACCCTGAGCACTTGGGAGCACCCCAAGCCCGATGTACGAAGTTCGTTTCGGTCACTGCAATCGATGCGTGTAGTTGCAAAAAAATGCAGGTTTTTTTCGGAGTGTTGGTTGCAGGTTCATTCGCGTCGTGGGGGGTATCGCACAGCCGCTTTTTGTTTGCTTCTCCAGCGTGCATTCGACACGCGGGTCTGAGGATGCTCGCCCCAAGGTATCGCGGGAGTTCCGTTTTGCAACTCATTGGGGTGAAGTGGGAGGCAAGGCCGGTAGAGGGCTGGCCGCGGAACGACGACGTCCCCGTATTACGTCCTGATCCTAAGCCCTGACACTAAACAAAGAGTGCTGGGCCTAAACCCTCTCGTCCTCATCCTTCATTGGGCTCAGGGCACGAGGCTGCCGAAGCTCTGGCGGCCCTTCGCCCCGACGACTCGCAGGCCTTTGATGATGTTTTTCGCCTTGCGGGGGTCGTGGAAGCCAACCAGAACCCTAAAATCCTGAACCGCCTGAACAGGCGTATCCCTGGACCTTTAACCTTGAACCCTAGCCCCTAAAGACCCTAAGACCCTAAGGGCCCTTAAGCCCCTAAAGACCCTAAAGGCCTTGAAGGCCCAATGGGCCCCAAAGCTCCAGCTACCATCCCGGCCAATCTCTTCTGACTGCAACATGCAGTAACTTCACGAGGTCAGCACGGAGATCTCAAATCATGTCAACACACCTGTCTCAGGATTAGAGGTTCGCACTCTTTACGGCTCTTGCTCAGTCAGAGTCCTAATGCCCACATCGACGGGGCTTGCTGCGGCGTTGCTCCGGGGAATGTCGTACAATCAAGAAGCCTACACGGAGTTCAGCAGAAGCATTGGCACCACTACGGATGGTCACATGTGAAGATGGCGTTGGATTCTATTCGTTTTTGTGGGATGGTTGGTTGCATCTATCTTCGTCATCTTTCGTATTGCCAGTAAAGCCCCTAAACCCTATGACATGACACCTTGTGCAAACTGGGGCGTGCACTTCGAAAAGCTCGACCTGGTGCGCCCGGACTCTTGTGTGCACGTGGCTGCAGCAGAACACTTGGTACATCTTAGCACTTGGTGAAGAGTACTGGACATGTACTGACATAGCGTGCGTGTCGACTCTAACCCTACTTCATGAGGCAGGAATTAGCTTTAGCGGAAACGCTGCGGATGACAGATTTTTCTCTCAAACAAAGACTCCCGACTCATCATGCATGATGAAGATGTTCACGCTTGTGCTCCAAAGTCGCTTTGGCAGCATGCTGCATGTGATAGTTCTCAACGAAGTTCGCTTTCTTCACAGCATAACACAGGAATCCTCACATTGCTGCAGACTCCGCTCCTTCACAGAGATGCCTGGAAACTAAGAGTAGGGCATAGTAGGGCCAATCCCCACGGCAGTCCGTTGCGCAGTGAGGCCATGATCTGCGACTTGAGATCCGTTGCCTCGGGTACCACATCAATACCGCTGCAACACACCTGCGAGCTGGCCCTCGCTGGACTTCTTAGAGAGACATGCGTAGGCTCCATAGTCTCTTGCGTGCAGGCAGTGTAGGCACGTTGCATGTTTTTCCACACTTTGCCGTGTAGGACTGGAGCAAAGTGGTGAAGAAGCCGCTTTGCCAGCCTGTGCTTGCCAGTACAATTCCAAGGATGCCCCATTGTAGCAGGCAAGAGCCATATGAGAACGATTTTTGGAAGTCTAATTTTGCATTCCGACGTATTCCGACGCGCAGCTTTCGTAGGATCCTGCCCATGGACTTGCCGGAGCCACCGAAGTGGAGGCTTGACTCGATCGGAAAGGGATCGGAAACCCGGCCCTGATCTTGAAATACTCCTTTCGCAGTCGAGCCATCAGAATCAGATACAGCCCTCAGCCACAAGGCCCCAAGGCCCGAATGGCCACCAATGCTGTACGCGTAGAGTGTCCAGGGGTTCAACCAGTCGGGGTTGACCTGTGGTCTTTTTTTGATCCCTAGCATCATGCATTCCTTACAGGTGCCCAAAAAGGCCCACATCTTGGGTCAACCACCAATACGAAAACTTGAGCCGTAACCGCAAGTCCAAGATTTTCCTTTCAGGTCCCCTGGGCGGCAGAGAGGTTGGCGGATGCGTCGCGACCACTCTACGAGCGCTACCAGGGCATGCCCTTTGCGCTCCAAAGGTGTTCAGGTTTTTGCGGGGTTTGCGGGGGTTTTGGAGCTTTTTGGGCTTTGGTGGCTTTTGGGGCTTTGGGTGGGGAGTGTTGGGTTCTGGGATTTGGGGTCTATGGCTTTGGGATGCTTTGGGTTTGGGGTGCTGTTGGTTCTAGGTTTTAGGGTCCAGGGCTTTGAGACGCCTCGTATGAGCTACAATCATTTCTCGCGCGCTCTCCCGTTGTGGTGTTTCTGTACTGGTCGATATTAGGGCATTGTCCAAAATAGGGGATACCCCGAATTTGCACCCGACGTGTGATCATCCTTATTCGTAACCTGTCAAAGGGGACTTCATTCATATTCTGGCAAAGCCAAATGTATGTGCTAGGTGTCTTCACAAAGTAGAGCTCAGGATGGGAACATTATAAAAACACAGCTAGTCACAATGATATGAATAGCTATGTTATAATTTCAGATTAGTTTCAGCATCAGGAGAGCTCGAAGATCTAGCAAGATCCAGCCATGTGCCCTCTGAGGTTCACCTTGCGAAATGTAGGCGGCCCTGCTGCCACAGAGGCTTTGGCGAAGATGCTGCTTGGAGAAAGACTCAACAACGTTCAAAGACTCACCCTCTGCAACACCAGGTAAAGGTCGACTTTCTGACCTGGGGGTGCTTCCATCCAAAGCCCACTCTGCTCAGCTGCTTTTCACACAATCGTGGACATGCGTATGCGTGTGCATGGCCCAGGCTTTTGCAAGATTCCTCCAGCGCAGTGCTTCGCCATGAGGCGACGTTATTCTGCAAGCAGTTTGCAAAGGCACGAATGAGCGGAACATAGAAGAGTGCACAATGCTCAAGTGTAAGCATAGCAGCATACCTATGGGCAGCCCATCGTGATGGCTCTCCAGGTCGCATTTGTCCTAGGACAGATGGCGGATGATGCAGCAACTCAGGTGCAGACCTCAGGAAAGCTAAAGTACCAAGTGCCCGCTTCGAAGCCAGTTTCGCAGCGGCACTCTTAAACCACCTGAAAGCCCTGCTGTTCAGTGCGTTGATTGCAGCATGTGCGGCTCCCGAGGCACTTCTGGAGGCTGGGATCAGAGGGCAGCACTCCGCTCTGACGTGTGCACCACTGCGTGCACATGATGTTCTCCTGCATGTCGCGGTTACTGTGCATCTGCCGGCGAGAGGCGCTGGCGCGGGCGGAGGAGCATGGGATGGTCCGCCATGAGGCTGCAGTCTGCATGGCGTTCTGCGCAGGGGGCCCAAAAGCTTGAAGCTCCCCCACAGGCCCAAAGAATGTGGTTCGATCCGAGCAGAAGATTAAAGAGCATTGTTGAAGGGAGCGTCTCCACATCTCTGCATCGGCTCAGTCTGGAATTCCAATGAGAAAGAGCCTTTGTTAATCGCACCAATTCCGCTCAACTTGTGGGTGCGCGTGGAGCTTCTGGGTCCGGTTGAAGGGAGTCGGAAACGTGGTAAGTGGTAAGCCGCCAATACGGAAAACGAGGAGAAGGCGGGTATAAGGTCCGTTTTCAGAGCGAGTGAAGCGGCATCCTGATACTGTTCAAAGAGGAAGAGCCCCACATCCACATTCGGGCTGCAGTAAGCAGATTCGAAGCGCTGTCGGCGACTCCAGTGCAAAAAAGGCAAAGCTGCTGAAGTTGTCGAACCATGGATCGAGGAATGGAACTGGTGGCTGCGAATGGACAAATTGAGATAACTGATGTTTTCTGGCCACAGCGGCTTAGAAACACGCTCCACCACACTGCGTCCACGGCCTGCCCGCCCGCCTCCCATTGAACAGAAAAAGGTGCACTTTGGGGGTCATCCCCAAACTCAGGCTCCAAGGCAATAATACCAACCGAGACAATTGCCAGCCGTGTTAGAAGTTTGGATGCTACGGGCGACTACGTGGTGCTACTGATACTCTTACTTGCTAGAGCTTGGTTGGGTCGAAGTTGTGATGCGCCATATCGTAGAATTTCTGGAGGCTGCCATCGCCTTGGGGAACATCGGCACAGAACATGCAGAAAAGGCCCTTGGCCGGAAACTCAGTTTGCAACTATGTACTTGGCGGATAAGAGCCGTGAGACAAACAATTCCAATATCATCCCTGTAAGAAACCAAAACCCTCAGGTCCCCGTTAGGGTTGAAGTGAAGAGTGGAGAGGGGTGCGGTGTACTGAAGAACAGAGAGGCGTCTCGAGCATGGGGCAAGGAGTCTCGAGCATGAGGCACACTCGCCGAAGCCTTTTGGGAGCTCAGTGGGAGCTCGTAGGGCTTCGAGACAAGAGATCAAGTGGACGCAAGCCATGGATTTTCAGGGTCAGGGCCTGGAGGGCCTGTTAGGAGCTTTGGGGGGTGCTGCTGGAGGTGCTGGAGGCTTGGAGGCAATATGGGAGAATCCCATGGTTACCAGCATCGCCTTCCACCCCAGCAAGGTGGAGCCACAGTTTCTGGACGCCAGTGGCCCCAAACGAGATGGCACCTTCGAGATGTCGGACGGCATCAAGATCAGCTACAGGCTATACGTCCCAGATGATGTAAAAGCTGTACGAACTGTTATATACTTCTTTCACGGAAATGCCGAAGTCTGCACCGCCTTGGACGACGTCGCGGAGATGTTTCACTCCAACGGCGCCGCGGTCTTGTCCGTGGACTATCGAGGCTTTGCCTGGGGGACGGGGCAGCCGAGCCTGAAGAAGCTCTGCCCGGATGCGGAGCAGTGCTTTCTTCAGAGTGAAGCCTTGTTGCAGGCGGCCGGCATCCAAGGGAAGCGGATCATGTTCGGCCGCTCGATCGGGGCGACCTGTGCCGTGCACCTGGCAGCCAAGCAAGCCCGTTTGGTGCATGGTCTCATCGTGGACTCAGGCCTGATGTCGATCAAGCAGCTTCCGACTGTCAGTATGTTGGCGCCAATGGTCTTCCAAGGCCAAACTGAGAAATTTGCGATGCTTCCGGAGCCTTTTGATACGCTGGGAAAGCTTCCTTCCATTGGGTGCCCCGTTCTAATCATGCATGGGGACAAGGACGAGATCGTCCCCTACCAGCAGGCCGTGCAGTGCCATGAGAAGCTGGGCACGGCGAGTAAGAAGCTCCAATGCTGGACAGGCGCGTTCGCTGCAAACCCACAACAACACCCTGCGAGGCTTGTGAGGCACTTTTGAGGTACTTGTGAGATACTTGCTTCGGCGGTGAACGAAGCATCTTGCAGCAAACGTACGTTCGAGATCGTTCGAGCACAATTTAGCTTGGCAAGTCACGTCTTGCATGAGCTGCTTGCCACTGTATCAGGTGCGGGACACAACGACTGTTGGGCTTTATATCTCGAGCCCTGGAAGAATGAAGTGAAGTCATTGCTGGAGCAGGACCTTTCACGTGACCTCACACATTCTTTGGCCACTTTTGGCCACGTCCAGCCGCAAGCCAGCCCAATGCCCCGCACGGCAAAGCAATCTCCGCGGCAGGCCAGTGCGTTCGAGATCTCCTTCCCTGCTGGGGCCATGGTCGAGACACACTCGCTGTCGACAGAAACCATGAACGGCATCCAGGCCTTCGGAGAACATTCACGTACTTGAAGTGTAGACAGTGCACATTTGTTGTGGGCTCTTTTGTTGGGATTGGGCTCGCACTTAGCATATAGGTCGAGGGATAAAACCGCATGTCATGGCCACTTACGTCGTCAATCGGCAAGAGTGCTGCAGACATCTGCAGACCAGACAACACACTCCTAAAGTCGTCGCCGCTCTTGCTTGAAAAGAGCGCAGAGACTCCGAACACTGCGAACCGCGGCTCAACTGCCGCAACAGTCGTATGAGTTGCTTGCACTTGGAGAACAGTTTGCTTTTATTTGGGTTCTGCGGGCGCCCAAGGTCCAGCCATGTCGGCAAGACTTCGAGAAATTAGTAAAGTGAGACTGCGAGCTGCCACTGGTATGTCTTGGCAGGGACGAGTGCTCGGGCCTCAAGGAGATCGCTTGCGAGTTGCCCTCACGGAGCACGGCGAGAAGGCCCCGGGATGGTGCCTTAGACCCCCTGGAACTTGGGGTTAAGTTAGGATTCTAAGGCCAACCCTGAAATGTCCAAAACTCTTTGGCCCCTAGACCCCAAACGCCCACCCTCTTGGGCTCCGAATTCAGTACTGCAGGCGCCGGAATCCTACTCTTCAAACCTGACCTTAAGAATCCCTTACAAACGCCCCCCCCCCCAAGGCCTCATGCAGCCTTTAAGGCTGTCAAAAACCATCAGGTTCGGGTTGAGGATGGTTGAGGAGTCAGAGGGTTCAGAAGAGGCGCTGAAGCCTGCCAATCTGAAGCTGGTGGATGCGGAGCCAGAGCTTGGAATTCTGCTTGGAAAGAGGGGGGCCGAAAGGTGACCGTTTGGGGTATTTAGAGTTTGGGGTTTAAGGTTTCGGTTTTTTTTTGGTTTTAGGGTCTGGTCAGGTTTGGGCTGAGGGCAACAGCCCCAAGCTTGGGGCTTTAGCCCCACGCCCTATGCATGAATACACACCACTGGCTTGTAGGACTTAGGAAGTCAGAGTCGGGGCATCGAGCGGCGAGCAATGCCCGACCAAGAATGATGCGGCTTGATGCAGCTCACCCTGAAGCTTAAATCTTCAGCCTTAAGCCCCACCTCAATCCCGTCACCAGCGAGAATCACCGCTCGGAGTCTGAGGCGTTTTTGATTTTGCCGTCGGGGCAACGGTCGAGGCCCACTCCCTTTCAGCTCCGACCTTCAACGGCCTGCAGGGCAAGGTGACTGATTTGCACTGCGCCCAGGGGTTGTCCCATGTCCCCCATCCGTGGTCCAGTGCAGGCACACTAGCCGACAAAAAGCACAATGCTTAGCAAAGGTGCTGGGGGAGCAAGGTGATCGTGTTCGAGTGGAGTTTCCGGAGCATGGTGTCAAGGCGCTGAAGCCGGCCAACCTCAAGCTGCTCTAAGCTGGCTCTGCCTTGTAAGTCTAAGTCTCCGGGTCTCCCGCGCGATCTCCTGAAAAGCGGGAGGCCGCGCTGGGAACTTGGGGACCGATAGGACTCGCATAAGATGTGCTGGTGTTGAAGTCGCCTGCTGCTTCCATCATCAGTAGGCAGGCTCTGACAGGCTGCAGATGCTGGTGCTGCTTCATGCGCGGTGGCGGAGACAGAGTCTACTCTATGCCCTGCAAAGCCCAGGCACAGGCTCTGAACACGGTGCCTCTGCAGGATAGATTCCAATAGACTGACAGACCAGAACAGAGAAGGCGGGCCTTCCGGAACATGGGCGCGATGCTTTCTCGTTGTACTGTAGCCTGGCCAGAGCTCTGTGCAAGTGCGAACTCGAAGCGTGTTGCATGTCGTAAGCGTGTTGATGCTGCCGAGGCCGGTACCTCACCGACCCCGATGTTTTGGTCTCCCAGAGTTGCGAGGCAAGCGCATGTGAACAGATGACATCCCCCTCCCTCAGTGTTCGGCATCCTTAAGCGGATTCCGTGACTTCAGAGGTTGCGCTCGCGACGATTGCGTACTGGCGGGCCTGGGAGGCCCTCGGTGCGATGAGAGTGTACGGAAGGATGCACATGTACGAGTGTGACTGCACAGAAACAGGAAAAGACATTGTGTTCCAGAGATTGTACTTTCACCCTGCAGCATGAAGCATAAACATTCAACAAGAGCCACCGCCATCGCTGCCAATGCACTGAGTTCAGGTTGCGTTCTTGGTGGTGCACTGCCTTTCTAAGTCACGTTCAAGCTTTCGACATCTGCGCATGCATTACGGTTGGTTGCTGCACTGGTTGCTGCAGATTGCTCCCACAGACATGCGCAATCGGTGGGACTTCTCTGGTATAGGTACGGTAAGGAACGCGAAGTGTCGGCCTTTCCTTGCGCCCTAACCCCCCCGAAACCCTAAGCCCCAAGCCCGAGGCCTTTATATCCTCAGTCCGACGCCCGAAGCCCCTTCTAACCCTAAGCACACGCTGCCACGATGCCTCCAAGACTGGGGGGTGCAAAGGAGCTGGAGGCCAGGATCGAGACCCAGGAGTGACCAGGGAGTGACCTCTCGCGGGGTTGGGGCTTAGAGTGCGATGTTATAGGGGTTCATAATTGGTTTATAGGGGTTTATGGGGGTTTATCGGGGTCTACGTATGGGGTGATGGGGGGGGTTTATATGGGTTCATGTGGGGTTAGGGTTCATACACGGGCTGCTGGAATGCCATAGCGATTACAAGGAGAACAGGGCTTATGAGAGGGTTGACAGGGTTAGAGCTTAGGCTTCCTCAGCAAGGTGATTGAGCTTCGGGGCTGTTGGGGTCGTCTTAAAAAGAAGAGGACCTTGTTCTGCTGTGGTCTCGGCGATGTGGGCCTGAAAAGCAGCCCAGAGTGCAGCGGAAAAAGAAGATCTGGCGCCAATTGGTCTGTTCTTATGGAAGCTGTCATACAGCCGAGTATCTGCTACTTGCCATGTTTTTTCCGTTTTGTGTGTCCGCCTCTTCCTGTGTCTTTTGCGATCATTCTGTCTTTCAATCCGTGTTTACCTCTCACCTCCCTCTTTTCTCGCTTTATGCTTTTGTATGTCTCTTTGCCAGCTGGCCTGGAGTATTGTGCGCAGATGTGAAGAGCTTCGGAAGTCATCAGCGCACGCTGCCCGTGACGTACTGCCAATCTCGATCAGGCTTACTTGCCGGATCTTGCGGCGACTTTTGATCGCTTCAACATCAGTGCCGAGTTCTATGCGACGCAGTGGCCGGGCCAAGGGTTGTAACTGCTCCGGTTTGGGTTTCAGTCCATTTCGGGCTTCACAGAGGGTGAGGTCAACTTCTCATGCCTGGCCCTTGTCTGCCGGGCTCCCAAGACCCACATTTGACCTTACAATGCCAGCCAATCGAAACAGAAGGCACCGACGCTGAACCGGAAATCGAGGGATGCACAGGAGTTGGCGGACGGCTGTGAACAAACAAAGCCAGCCTGCTCGCAAGATTCGGGTGGAGCGTAGCAGGGAAAGCAATCCGCCTTGTGGAAACCTCGTGCCAGTCGCTGCGAGAAGCTGCTTCCAGCTTTCGCTTGTTGCCACCCTTCGGGTGAAAAGGCAGCATATTCACTAGTGCCTTCGCGGCACACGTATCTGCGATGTAGACATGCCGTGACATCCTGTGACATTCTCGGAAGGTTCTTGACACTCTTCGCCTACTCACTTCCTTTTCCGCAACTGCTCAGGGTGGTAACCTCAGTGCCTGCTCGCAGTGACCGTCACCACACAGAGTTTGGATGAGTCTGGCTTGTGACACGAGCACGGGTAACGCTACGAAGATGCAGTCAGGCATGAGGGCCCGTGTGCGACATGCAGCACAGGTTTGGGATCAGTTCTTGTGCCGTGGAATGAAGCTGGGATCTCGGGTGCGACGTTTGCTGCAGACCACGCTCGCAGTTTTCACGAGAGCACGGATGTGCAAGGTTTGCTGGTTCAGAAGCTCCAAGGCGAAGAGATGTGCAGAGATGCGTGACTTGATTGCCATCAGCTGTGCTGGGCTCAAGGCCTCACGCATAGGAGCCGCCCATAGCCCGCCCCTGAATACGCATGATGCAGACATGCTTGCATCCATCCTGGGCCCAGCTCTCCGGAAGAAGAGGAAGAAACTGCCGGCAGTGCCAGTATCAACGGCCCTGAAGTTTGGAGCCCTGGTTTTTGGACTGCACGCCGTGGCCTGGGGTCCTAGTCGGACATTTATTTACCACCCATCGCAAAGGCGTGCCAAGAGGCCGGCCCTGCTAAAGTATGCTTAAGTTTGCGAACGGGGTTTGGGGTGCTTGAGGGTTTAGCCTGGTGCTTTGGAGTTTCGTGTTGCTTCGGGTCGACCTGATTGCGGAGCTTTCTTGCGGTGCAGGTTGGGGAGAGGGATTCACGGAATGCAAAACTTCAGACGCTTGGGGCTTGGTGAGGACCTCTTGTCGTGCTCACGCAAGTCTCCTTCACCAGGGCAGCCAGCTGTTGTCTGGAAAGAATAAGTGGCTGGGAGGTGTGCTAGGCCTGGACGACAACATCTACTGCATCCGGTCTTCAATTCACGGACGAAACGAGCCTAAGCAATGACCACTTTTGGTCGGGTCCCAGGGTCATGTAGGGTCACCAGCGGTCACTAGCGCATGCTCGGCAAAAATCAGGTATACCTTGCAACAAAGATGTGGTCCTACAAATTTCCACAAAAGACGATGAGATATCTACGTTCGGAGCCTTCCCAGACACTGGCACATTCAAATGGTCACGGGGTCTGATGGCAGGCAACGGCAACATCTACGGTATTCCAGCCCGAGCAGAGTCGGTTCTAAAGATTTCACCTGCAACGAAGGAGGTTTGTACGTTCGGCTGCCTGCCCAAGGGCAAGTGGAAATGGCATGGGGCTGTTGTTGCACCAGATGGGGCCATCTATTGCATTCCAGCTGAAGCAGAAGCGGTTCTGCGAATTGATCCTGAGAGCGACACTGCCGAGCTCATAGGGGACAAAATGCCTGGACGATGGAAATGGTATGGAGGTCTATTGGGTTCTGACGGCTGCATCTATGGCATGCCCTACCATGCTAACAGCGTGCTGAAGATAAGCCCCGAGACAGGTGCACAACTTGGGCAAACGCATTCGGCTTGTTTTTTTTCGGCATGTCATTTTTTTGGTGATATCAGGCTTGGTATCCGTGACACGAAGCGATTTGTCGAAGCGTCAGCTGCCATGCCTCAAGCACATCTATATAAGCATGCTCAAAAAAACGTGGAAATAAAACCATGTGACGCTGTAGAGTATGGAGACTCAGAGGCGTGAGTGAGCACAAATGCTGCTATACTTTCTGGAAGCCGGAAGCCTTGCCAGGCAAAGTGACGACAATCGGCAACTTGCCTGATGGCAGCTGGAATTGGCACGGCGGCGTTGTGGGCGTGGATGGAGCCATATATGGCATCCCTGCTCATGCAGAGTCAGTTCTGAAGGTCGTTCCTGCCACTGGCGAGGTCAAGACCATAGGACCTGCAATTGCAAGTTGAATCTTTCTGAGGGTATAGCAATGTAAAGCAGCTTTGTTGAAGATGCCGTGACCGCACCATCAGCAGGCAAATAAGGATGTTGTAGGTAAATAAGAGTACGCAGAAAGCACGGGTTTCTCGGCTCAGGAGGCCCGTTTCATGGGAAGTACAAGTGGCTTGGCGCTGTACTCGGCAGCGATGGCTGCATCTACGGCATCCCGTACAACGCGCAGACGGTCATGAAGAGAATTGGCTCATTTTTGGCATGCCAGTGCAGCCTTCGGGCTCAATCATGGGTTGTTTGGGCAGTTTGGGTGAACCTTCTTTGTCACTTTGCTGTAGCTTGCAAGCCCTGTGTGACCCGCTCTCCCAGTCTCGATATAGGGGCGAGCTACCTGTAGTTCAGGGACCCTTTGAGGACCTGCAAAATGAATGAAAGAGGGGCTGCGGGCGCTGTGGAGTTGTTTTCGAGGGGAGCCCGGGGCCCCATAGCAATGCGAAGCTTCAGCAGTATCGACACGCCTTTTTGTGCCGCATGTTGGTGACGTTCTGCATCGTTCTGCCAAAGCACATGTGATGCACGTGAGGATCTCTCCCGGGGTGGAGGACGTCGAGTTGATCGACGTACCCTTGTCTCAAGATTGGAATCGCACGTGTCAAAGTAATTTGCCGTTGTCTCCGTACTGTTTGTGAGCGTGAATTCAGTTGGTTTCTCACATATTCTCCCATCAATCCATGATTGAATTTGCATGCTGAGGTGCCACTCAAAGGAAGGAACATGTGGCAGGGTGGCGTGCTTGGGCCGGATGGAGCTGTGTACTTCATCCCGAGAGTCTTTTCGCTTCATCAAGCGTTGTGTTCTTTATGGTGCAATGAAAGACGAAGCTGCGAAGCTTGAACTCTTTCGCCCTAAACTCTAAGCCATGCTGAACGAGGATGGGCCCAGCACGTCTTGAGAGTCAAGGATGGTAAGGTGTCCGTCGTCAGCGGCGACCCAATTCCCGGCCGCTGGTCCAAAAGAGTCCACATTCCACATGATGTCCATTGTGCCTGGCACAATGATGGATGTGCTCGTTCTGTTCACCGAGGTTGGAACAAGTTTCAAGGAGGCGTGCTGGCTCGCGATGGCTGCATGTACGGAGTTCCGCTTCTTGGTGGCTTAGTGTGTGCCTGCAACTTCTCACCTGCAAGCTGATGTCGCGCAAAATGGCAGAACCAAGGCAGGATCTAGATGCAGTTCTCAAGATCCAGCCTGATGGGCACTGAGAGGATATCCTGTGAGGATATGAGAGATATCCTCTCTTCGTACAAATCCTCGCGGCGCACAAATCGTACAACCCCGAAGGAGATACAGAGCAAGGCGCGGGACACAGTGGAGCACCAGTGACCTAGGCATCGCAGGAGGTGAGCATCGTGCGGTCTGCGGAGAGCCGCCTCCCGTCCCACTTGTCAGTCGCGACCATGGCTGGGCATCCCTTCTGGCTAACCCGAGCTGGATGGCGCATGCGAAAACAAACAGAGTATCAGGAAAGTGCAGTATCTTGCCCTGGCACATCATATCACCTAGCCATCGCAGTGTCATTGAAAGAAGCTGAGGTTTGTACATCGAGTTGGGCTCGCGCTCATGAGAGAGGCCGCATGATTTTGCGCTCTTCTCCTTCCTCTTACTTTCTGACATGACAAGTTTGACGATGTTGACGTTGCCACCGTGTGATTCGCGGAGCATGATGCAGCCTGGGCCAGCATACCTACTTGGCCAATCACATGACCCGAAACCCAAGAGAAGCTGCTTTAGGGGAGGCCGTTGGAAGTTCCTTTTGCAGTGTGGCCACGCCCCCAAAACGATGCAACACGTGTAAGTGCAGTTTTTGTCAGGATGGCCCCAGCGAGACAGCAGATTTGCGTTTACGGTTGTTGTTTTCCGATGCTGCCTCACAGCCGTCTGTTCTTCTCTGAATGGTACATGGGCTCCGCTGCGGCTCTTGAGCTATTGTTGCAGGCCCGGCCAGCGCTGTTGGGGCAATCTTTTGACTGCACCATCCAGAGGCCTCTTTGGAGGTCACTTGGGCCATTCACTGCCTCTGAAAATGCAATCTCCAGGCTGCGCTGCCTTTGCCAGCTGTCGGAGCTCTCGCCGGAGGCCGAAGTAACGCATAAAATTGTCGCAGTACCTCTTGTCCATCGGTCTGGTAAGACGAGAAGTCAGCTGGAAGGCTGGCCTTTTCGCTTTCTCTCACTGCCAGGCACTGGTCAAGTCCGCCCTGGACTTCAAGGCTTGGGCAGGGGCGACAGGGACATTTATCGACAAGCGTCCTTTAGGCTTCTGGTGTCCGCGACTGATTGCATTCTATCGATCCTGGGGTCTCTGAGGTTACCAATCGCCTTCTCAGTGACCTGGAGCAAGCGATTACAACACCGGCATCTAGCAGCGGGCGAGGCACTTTGCCAAGCTGCTTCTTGGAGAGGGACCTTGACCGTGCGGATCCCCAGGCTCCACAGAGCTGAGTTGCCGGAATCGAAGAACTTGTTATGACGGTGAGTTGAGGCGGCACGACCCATTGCCGCTTCCTTCCATGCAAAGAAGGCGCTCCATGCCTGTGAGCTAGCAGCGAGTGAGGGTCAAGTCAGAAACTTTTTTCGAGTCAGGGTTCGCGAGTCGAGAACGCAAAAGCCCCGAGTCGAAGACCTTCCAGATCGGGCAGAAAATGCCTTGACAGACGTGAGTCGAAAACACCCCGAAGCCTCCGGCAGAAAGCCCCGAGCCTGTTCTCTCTCAGGCGGTTGTGTGCTGCCTGTTTAGGGTTTGGCAACCAACATCTCCTTCAGGGTTCAGGGTTCTCCGCATCCAACATCTCCTTCTGGGGTTCAGGGTTTGGCAACCAACATCTCCTTTTGGGGTTTAGGGTTCTCCGAATCCACAATCTCCTTTTAGGACACGCCTTGCTGTTTTCTGACTCGGTCTTCTTCGTTTTCTGCTTTGGTCCCTATCGTTTTCGACTCGTTTTTCCGACTCGGCCTTCACCCATTAAGCAGCTACTCTCAAGCCGAGCTGTACTTTAGGGTGCTTGCCCACAGAAGGCGCAAGAGGTGCATCTCTCCCGTACCGGAGGCCCGGATGGTGGCACGCCAAAATCCAGACCCGCCAAAGTTGTGGATCTGGCATTTTGGGAGGCACGGTGCAATGCATGGGTTCGCTCTGCTTCGCTCAGCAGATCACTGCAAAGCAGGTTTTTAGCCTGCGTCTTTCTGGTCGTAGGCCTCGTAGGATCTCTTGGGGTTTGCATGTTGCACGGGGCTTGGCCTCCCAAGTCTTCCCAAGCCCGGGTCATCGCTGCCCTGTACACCTCTCTGTTTCGGGAGGCCACCCTTCCGGCACCGCGCGTTCCAGCAGATCCACTGACTCCGGTTGCAGCTCGCGCAGCTCAAAGCCCTGAGGCTCCAAAAGTGGCCAATGTACCTTGCCTTATGGGGCATCCAAGGGGCCCCTCCAGATGAAGGCCGAAGTCCCAAAGAGAGCTGGAATCCTCTTTGTTTTCCATTTGGAAGCACCAAGGCATCCGGGGCGACGTCCCAGCTGAAGCACGGCGCTCAAGACTTCGCATCGGGGTCCACTGGGTGCGGCGCGTTTAGCCCTGCCCGACAGGGCCTCGGCCAAGGAACTTCGGTACCAAAGCGGCAGGAAAAGCCGGGCAAAGTAGGTTCTTGGTATTTTTCCGCTGCTGATCGGTAGGACTGGAGACTGGGGAAGTTTACGGGTTTGTCGTCGCTGGCCATGGATGACGTTTCGGGAGTACAGCATCCGGATCTCAAACCAAACAAATATGCCAACTGAAAACTAGTGCAGTGGCCCCTGCCATGCAACGAACACCAGACTCCACTCCAGCTGTGCAGACAGGGCTTTCTACCGAAGAGTGGAGGCAAGAACACAGCCTCTCATGCCCTAGCTTTGAGGCACTTCCACTTTTGCAGCCAACCGAGTCATCACAGACACTACCAAGTCTTCCTTTACATCCCAAGCCGAAGCGGAACGATGCCGAACGATGCCGTTCCCCCGTGTTTTCCAGGTCCTTCGCGAAGAAGTCGCAGAAGGTCTTCAGCAAGGTCCGGCCACCTGCAGCTTCGGCCTCGGAGTTTCGGAGTTTGGCATTGTGGGGGGGATTCGGTTGTGGGTGGTCATGTCGGCCAGGGGCTTTGTTTGCAGGGTTTACGGTTTCGAGTTTCAGGTCTCTCACAACTGCAAGGGGGTGGTTGAGACTTCGTCTTGAGACATGGCGCAGGTCAGCCTGCCACGGGGACTGCCTTCATCATATCTTAAGGCTTTCGAGGCAATAATTTGCCCCAGCCCACAGAGGCCTCACAAAAGACCCCCCTCCTTTGATCATCAAGGTCACCCTGAGCCTGCACCGAGGTGCACGATTGGGCCGTTGAGGGTTGAAGGTTTGGTTTTATCATTGTGCGACAGGACTTTGTAGGTCTCTTCATTCGGTTGTGGTGTAGGCTCATACTCGTAAGAACTGGGGCTTAGGTGGTAAGTAATACAGTGCATGTGCCTGCGCGGCAGTTCCGATCATTTTCGTGCAAGGCATGTGTAGAGTGATGTGGAGTGTGTTGGCCAGGACAGTGCCCAAACTCAGATCATGATCAAACTTTAGAACGTGGTGCTAGGTGAGAATGGAGGCATGTTGCAGTTTGCTCCATGTGGGTCCAGGATGAGGTTGGCACGCAAAGGAGAGAGATTCTCAAGAGTTTGGGAGACCTTTCTGGCTTAAAAGACTGGCGGCCCAGATGGGGCCCTGACCACTGTTGAGCCTTGAAACCTTTTTCTCTGCAAGCATCTTGCACGGCACGCTTGAATTGTCGAACGCCATGGCTCAGGCAAGGGGGCGAGTAGCTCGTCGAAGGCGGGTTGGAGTGTGTGTTTGCCGGAACTTGGGTATATCCCAGAACTTGGGTATTTCTCATAAAAGGGAAGCTACACCAAAATATAGTATTATCCCCTTGACACAGACGTCCCAAATAGCGCGCCGGGAAACCCCATTAGCGGCGTTTTGCAAGGCTTCAGCGAACCAGACCCGGCCCAATGCATTTGAGGCAACAGAAGCCGCGCCCATAGATTCCAGGGATCCAGAGTGAAGAGCAATATGTTATATCTGCATTCGACCGGGGGCCGACTGCACATGCCGATGATTGCAGCGGGAAGCCTTTGTTGCACTCGGCTGCCTAAGGCCGGGGCCCTGCTGGAGCCTTGCAAGGAGGTGCTGCAGCACATGTTCCAATCGCAGTCTAGCATCTGGCTGTGGTCGGAGTTTGCTGCCCTATGCAATCGCTTGGCTCAACTCAACAGCTTATTGAACCGATTATCCGGAGCAAACGCTGCTGTCGACATGAAGGGCATTTTTCGAAGATGGACATCAGCCGCTGTGCTCGCACTTGGGCCACTTGGGGTTGCAGGTGAGACTGACAGCCAGTGTGCAATGCAGCTTGGTGCCAAGACAGCCAGCAAGTCAAGCGCTGGGGTGGCTGCAGGCACTGAAATGTGGACTTTCGAAGACATCTTTGGCAGCTCTGCTACCCCTGCACCAGAGGAGATCGGGTCCCACCTCGACTCCGGGCTTGCCCTGGCAGAGGCTGATGCCACGCCCGTGAAGAGCCCGGGCAAAGCTGCTGCTGCTGCTGCGAAGCTGCCAGTCCACTCCACGGCATCCAAAGCCTCCAAGGCCACGGCCTCCAAGGCCACCAAGGGTGAAGGGAGCAATCAAACAGACTATGTGGCTGCCATGATCCAAAACTTTCTTCAAAAGCCGCTGCCTCCAAAGAACGAAGCTGTGTCCGAGACAAGGCCTCTGGTGTTCATGCATCAGCACAGGGCAGGTGGCACAACCCTGCGAAAGCTCTTGTACAACACGTCGCTGAGTCTCAAGATGAAGCCTCACATTCAGTGTTCTGGAGGCGTTGACTGTCGAGCATTCAAAAACCAGGTTACAGATGCTTCGGTGTACGGCGGCCAGTTCTGTTGGCGGGAGATGATGACTTCTTTGTCCGGCAAGCAGGTCTCGTGCCTCACCAACTTTCGAGAACCTGTGGCCCGGATTACGTCCTGCTACATGCAGCGGTTGGTCGAAAAGAAGAAAGTGGCCCCCTTCTGCATGGCAAAGTTGGATCCCAAGAAGCTCAAGACCCTGCTCGTGAACTATGGCTGCGTGAACGAACCTTTCCGCCGACTGGGTCAGTGCGGTGTGCAGACGCATGCCGATGCCAATGATAAGAAGGCTCGCATGCAGATTTGGAACAACACGCTGGAGAACCTTGCTTCCTGTGTGCCGATCCTGGTCGACAAGCAGGACACTTACTCGGCAGCTGTGAAGCATTTTCCCCAGTTCAAGCAGGTCTTTTGGCAGATGAAGAAGGAGAAGTTGAACACGAACTCCTACCCAAAAGACTGCGAGATCCCGGCCAGCCACATGGCCGTGATCCAAGAGTTGGCAGGGGAGGAGAAGCTCCTTTACGAAGCTGCCAAGAAGCGGGCCCTTGCCATCCACGCACATTCCAGTTGAGGCGCTGAAGTGCCGGAGACCTGCGACCTGCAAGCAGCCTTTCTTCGTTAAGAGGCTGTCTGTGCCCCATGGCCAAGCCATGCGGCTCCGACAGTGTCCAAATCCAAGGCTGACAAAAGCTTTAGAGGTGCAATTTGTTTGTGCTCGGCGCGATCAAAGGGATAGCGCCGCAGCCTGAAAGACGCCTCGCTGGAACAGCCTAGACAAAACCTGCGCGCGCGCATATGCTCCCGCAGAGTCTGTGCAGCAACGCAGTCGTTCGACATCGCGACTTGACGAACATAGTTGCAGGAGTCCAGTCGGAACTCAAGAGCATCCTCCGTGCCGATACGCTCCCGGGCATTTGGCCACTTGCCCGACTTCAAGCTTCCGGCTGATCAGACAGCGTTGATGTCGATGGGCAGAAGGTCTCCATGGAGTGTAGTAAGTCGATAATTGGATATTAGGGGCTACTTAGGTATATCGGGACTATATAAGTTATACATAGGGGTGATACAGGGAATAAGATTAAGGGTCCCTTCTAGCGCAGCCGAAATTTTAAAGCCCTGTCTTCGTACCTTGCGCAGCAGGTCGCCGAGATGCGCCGGCGCCGGCTGCCAAGGCCCCGTTCTTTTAAGAGCTTCCGAAGCGCGGCCGAAGTTTATAAGCGTTAGATTTTGAGCCTTGCGGACTTAAAACCCCAAGACTCCAACCCACACAAGACCCATCAAAGCCCATCAAAACCCCGCCATCCCTGAACAAGCCGCTCGGGCGCTGCCAAATCTGAAACGTACTGCTCTTGTGTCTCTGGCCTCAGACCCAAAATGACAATTAACCGCGAAGAGTGACAATGAGATACCATGAGATACCTGAAACACAGTACTGGGAAATCAGCCTCCTAACGTCGACTGGTGAAACCCTGTAAGCTTGAACTTCCCTAAGCCTGATACGGCCGCTACGAGAACGGTGGCCCAGCCTAGAGGTGTTTGGTCCGGAAGATGAGCAGCATATGTATGGGGAGACATGGGAGGATGAGCGTGGCGTGAGGGTGAACTGTCTTCTCACGCCATCCGTCCACCTCGCTGGCGAACCGTGCGCTGCTCGTATTGCATCAGGTTCTCGAAGCTCCTCTTCCAGAGCCGTTCTCACCTCCGCCCAGGAGGCATGCACTTCTGACTGCAGTGTTGGTGTCTGTGGTTGGCTGGGGGGTCTCCAGGCCATGGGGCTTCTCGTCCTTGAGACCCGGCAGACGCAAGCATTCACCCACTGCAAGGCGGGGGACTCTAACCCATTAAGCCCCGAAACCTTATCGGCACTAAATTACGGTCCCTTCTGGGCGTCCTACATACAGGGGTCCGACGAATCCCAAGAGCCCTCTGGCAGCTGGGCCGCTTTTTGGCCGGCTGAGCTTGGCAAGCACCAGCGTCATGTTTCAACGCTGTTGGGCCGTGTGAATGCAGTGCGAATGAAGGTGAGGCTGCACCCGGGGATCCTGGAGGCCAGGCAAGTTGGGATCCTCAGAACTTTGGAGGAGAGGAGGGCTTGGGGGGGAAAAAAGGGTTGGAAGGCGGGGTGATAGTTGAGGAGAGCTTCTGCCAGGTGCCGGTGGCCTCTCGTACTATGGGGCAAACGCAGTCAAAGTTACTGTCGTCACTTGTATAGGGCCTTGTGAGATGACGGCATCACGTGCGTCTCGGGCCTTATGCGCTGTTGTCTCTTAGTGTCCGGCAGACTTCGGTCTTTGCTGGTTGGCTTTGGAAGTGGCGCGCCCCCTGAAAGAAAAAACTTGCCGAGCTTGTCTTCCTGCGCAGTTCTTCAGAAGTGATACACGTGATACCATTGACCAGGTCTTTCAATCCATTTCCTGCTTTGAATTCTGACTACGGTCGCGTCATCATTCATCAATCTGGTGAAGTCATCACGACGGCGCAACACGGGAGGAGTGTTCGAGCGATGGCCGATGATAGTCAGCGCTGTGCTGCTCGAAATGGGGGCCGTGTCATGGCATGGACACAGATGCAGCCTGAGGGAGATAAACTTTCGTATCAAGCAGAAGCAGATACAAGAAGCTTGGGGAAGGTAAACGATGGACAAGATCCTGGGCTAAACCGCTTGTCGCGCGCTACCGTCACGTCTGACCGGACTGACAATTGTCGCCTCAACCGCGACTTGGGTGCCCTGCCAAAAGGGGAGGCCGTAACCCGCGTCTCCGCCTCCTTGCAGATTCGAGCTACCGCGCGCTCCAGCGGGCGCGCCCGTCGGGCCAACGCGCAGATTTGGGCGCAGGCGGAGCGGTGGCCGCGAGGTCGTCCAGGAGGCGTCCGCAAGAGCAGCGTTTAGGGGCCAATGGCCGCAGCCTGCGGAGCAGGAGAACCTGGTACTGCATCAGGCACAGCCGTGTCCGGGCCGGAGGGGGTAGTCGAAAAGGCGCAACTCGTCGCATCACCACCCTGTGACAGCAGCGCCCGAGACGCGGGGTCAAGGTCTGAGAAAAGCGTCTCGAGCGAGCGCGCGTTCCCACTAAGAAGAAGTAAATAATTCCAGAAAGCCAAGTACGCTGCTGTGGTCCATCCCTGGGGCACCGCCTCGCGCATGGCACGCCGCGACCAGAACAAGGACAGCATCAGCCCGCAAGGGACCGCCCCCACACAAAGCCACCCCCAGCAGTGGGAGCAGGGCCCCCACCCAGACAGGTGAGCGCCGCGTGCACCGCGGCCTGTCGGCACGAGTCGGGCAGTTGCGCTACCGCAGGCACCGCCTGTCGCGCCGCTTCGCATGGCACGCCCCTCCAAAGCAGCAGGTTACGGAGCCTGGTTGGAAGCCGGACTTGTTCGGGACACACAAGGTTAACTGAAAGAACCAGGCCCCGCAAACGAATTGATTTGGGATTAGTACGGAATTTGTTTGGTTTAACACGATCGGCATTCGGCTGTGCGCTGCTAGCCCGCGCGACTGGGTGCACCAGGGTGGTGTCGACGGCCGCCTGGTGTCGACGGCCACCTGGGCCCCCTTTAAGACCCCAAATTAACTTCGTTCTTTCGTTCATTCAAAATCGCGCGTCTCTTCACTTCGTTTCATTCCTTGCATTTTAATTATCCTATTCACTTCGTCTTTCTTTAATCATTAGAACACAGTGAGACAAAGGACTTCAAATCACTTGGTAATCCTTGGTAATTCCTGGTGATCGCAAGGTGGGGCGTGAAGGTGAGAACGAGGATACTAATACTAATGGTGTAACAACATGACACGTGAATACTAAAACCGCGGGCCGTTCACTCATGCAAACATTAAAATCATGCGTTTCACTGCGTTCACTTATATTTTAATTGTGTTTCATTCGTTCTCTATTAAATCTCATAAAATCACTTTCATGACGGTAACACCCTTATAATATCCCCACCTCAAACTTGATGCAGCACGCCAGGATGAGCGGCGGATTGAGGTCATCGCCAATGGCCTTCCCATTTGGGGCGGCGCTCAGGTCGCCGTCGACACCAGCCTGGTGTCTCCAATCTCTCTTGCGGGGGCGGCAGCTTTGCTGGGGCGGCACTCCGAATCGCGCACCACGCGAAGCTCCGCCCCTACCCCGAGTTCACTCGCGCCTCATTTGAGGTTGGTGGGAGGTGGAAGCTTGGAGCTGCCCGCTTCGTGCGTCTGCTCGCGCGTTGCCGTGCCCGCTCTGTGCCACGATCCAGCCGTCCTGCCGCCCCCTGCTTGCTTTCGCCACTGCCTTTGCGGCAAGCCTACTGTGGCCCCCCCTCGTCTCAGGCCCTCGCTTGTGGAGCCACTGCGCAAGGACTGCGTGGACAGACGGAAAGGGGCCCCATTAGAAAGATATCAAATCAAAGTGCGCAGCATGACCGCTAGCTCGCTCAGCAGCAGCCCGCCATTGTCCAGCTTGCAGAAGCATGGTTCCTGCTCCCGTTCTGCGTATTTCTGCGTGGCGCGGGCCAACCACCTTCCCCGGGTCCGGGACCATGGACAGTTGCCCAGTGCCTGGCCCCTGTTGCCCGCAAAGCCGCCCACTGGGTTTCCTGGTGTGGCACGCTGCCTGTTTTCCAAGCGCCCGCAGCGGCGGAGCGCTCGCCCGCGCTTTCAAGCCAAGTGATGCCGGCAGCGCTAAGTTGCCGGAGCGTGCGACGAGCCTATGCCGTAAGCTGCGAGGGCGCGTCAAAAGTGTGCTTGAGTGCGTCACTCCCTGGCACAGTCCCGATTGGTGACAACGTAGAGGTCGTTAAGAAAGGCGAGGGGGCTCTCGGAGGGTGCGAGGGCCGCTATTGTTTGAGGGTGGGGGGGGGTTTTCTGGTCTTGTGGCAGAGGTACTTGGTTGAACACTACCATGTGAATGCATCACTCTAATCATGCCGACAGGGGGGGGGGGGTGGTTCCATTTCGGCAATTTCGTTTCGGCAATAACGGGTTTCGAGCTGATATCCATGCGTTATGCAGTCTAAGCTTTGTTTTGCATGTGATGCTGAGCGATGGAAGCTCAAAAAAGCTGAGTACATAGAAATGTTCAAAGTGAAAATGGAAATACCTGTAGTTCGCGAACGCTTTTTTCCAGCAACCTGTCCCATGGCGTTATAGGACCGTAGCTTGACTCGAACGGGCAAAAGCAAGAAACCCAAAAACTATTATTCTAGTGGGTGTGGTTATGACGATTTCGACGCCAGCTTGTCGAAGTTGGTGTGCTATTGCTCGCAGAGTCACTGATTTGCCGCTTCCTTCTGGTCCATGCATTACGAGTTTTAGTTGTTGCTGGTGTTCGGGCGTTTTGTTGAGGTCGTGGAGTACCTCTGATGAGACGTAGTCCACGATGTTTCGTTGTCGTTTTGTGTTTTCGTCGGGATCTTGTACTTGTAGCATGTCGAAGCATTCCTGTGTATGCGGATCCTGACATTCGGGGAAGGATGTTCCTATTTGGTGAGGGCTGGCTGTGTTTACGTCTGTGATAGTCTGCGGAAAACCTGTGCAAGCTGGTTAGGGCGCCTCTGGGCGGCACGCTGTGCTGCGACGCCAGTCTGGTCTGCCCGCTGACCCGGACGGGCTCCGCAGCCCGGCGCCGCTGTGACGGACGGCGCAGTCCTGCGGGTAGCGGAGCGCCGCAAGCGCGACGCGTACCCGGAACTGAGCACGACACTGGTGGTTCTCGGATCCGAGGTGGGTGGACGGTGGAGCCAGGGCGCGCTCCAACAAGCGGCCGTCGCCAGCACGGCCCTGGGCTGTTCCTGGCCTGTGCCCCACCCCAGCCAGTGGGATGGTCCCAACCTTCACCAGGTCCTCGCTGAAGCGCCGCCCCAGCCGGTGGCCGCTGCGCTGACGGCGCTGCCGCGCCCCCGCTGACCGCAGCTCCTAGCCGCTCGCGACACCCATCGCGGCGGAGGAAAACGGTGCGAGGAGGAAAAACAAAAATACCAGCCGGTTGCTGCTGCCCTGACGGCGCTGCCGCGCTTCCGGCGACTGCGCGGGACACACCCATCGCAGCGGAGGAACAAGGTCCGACGAAACATAAAACCTTCAGATCTTTCAGCCATATTGGATCCTACCTTGGATGCAGAGGTGGTCCCGGTAACATCGGCGGAGCTGCAAGGCAACTACGCGGATTGCAAGACGAATCTGCGCCTTCTCGATGACGAGCAGCATGAGTCCTGAAACAACCGACTTGCGGTCAGCAACTACAGAAAAGTGAAACAAATCATGTGTATAGACAGAATGGGCCACGTCAGCAGCATACGTCCTGGTACAAAAAGAAGTAAGGAAGTAAGCAAACATCAGTACGAAAGAGCATCACGACGCCACTGCTGAGAGCAGCAAGAAGAAAACGTATATACAACGGAGTGATGGTACAACAGCCGCGTCAAGGCTCTAAGACTCTAAGCCCTCAAGCAAAGATCGCTGCGCTCGGCAGACGCTTGCAACGAAGAGCACATGGGCAATCGTAGATGAACGCGTGTTGCCCATCTCCTGCGGCGCAAAGACGAGCCGCAAAAGGCTGTCGTCAGACAGTACATCCCAGTTGCAGCTAAGAGTTGGCAACCGTTGCACCCATATGCGCCTCCAGGGCGAAAAAAGAGGGCACACGCGCAAGGCATGAAGTAGGCTCCAATCATCGCACCCGCAAAGGCATGGATGGTTGAGGCCACGGTGACGGGCAGCACGGCCATCCAAAAAGGAATGGTGGCCACACCTAGCCTAGTAACTGGCACCTCTGGCTTATCAAGCAAATGCGGATCTGAATTCTTTTCTGAAATATTTCTGAAAAAGTTTCTGATTATTTTTCTGGTCTGTGAAAAATCTCTGATTCATTTTCTGAATTTGCTTCGGGGTGAATTATGATTGTTTCTGAAAATGCTCCCCTAGGAGCGGGAGATCAGAATTCAGAAAAAAAATCAGAAATAATTCAGAAATATGCTGTATATACCATGCCTTTTCTGATTTCCCCTCCCCGTTCCGGATGCCCAGAAATTTCTGAAAAAATTCTGGTCCGGATGCCCGCCATGGGGCATGGAAAGTCAGAAAAGCATGGTATACACAGCACTTTTTTTTTTTTGGTTTACATGTCCCCCTCCAGGGTCCAGGGGTTGGGGGGGCGGGGGGGGCGGGGAGATCAGAATTCAGAAAAAAATCAGAAAATAATTCAGAAATATGCTGTATATACCATGGTTTTTCTGATTTTCCAGCCACTGGAGCGGGGATTCGGAATTTCTGAAAAAAGTCTGATATTTTTCTACCGCGAAAATATCTCAGACTTTTTTCCAGAAATGTTTTTGGGGTCAGAGTTTTTTCAGAAGTCTTTTCAGAAATTTTGTAAAAATCAATTATTCCAGGTTTTCTTCTGTAAGCCAGCCGATGCCCTTCCCTAACCTAGCCAATGTCCATTCCCTGACCGCCGAGGATGGCAGCCGAGAAGCATGAACATTTTGTGAAAAATCCAAGTCAGGATGACACTGGATGAAGGTGGCCAGCGATGCAAGTTCAGATGCCTCAACCTGGCGCGCACGCCAACCGACGCGGTCGAGGACTGGGCGCACACAACGATGCCTCCAACGCTGCAAAACGCGGAGGGTGCTACCGGGACCCAAGCCAAATTCATGAGGCAACGTCACGCCTGCCGAATTCAAGGCTCGAGAAGCTCCAGCTGCCCAAGAACTTGGCACGCCAACAGCGTAGCGAAAGACCCGAGCAGCAAGACCACGGTGCATGCCACCAGGGGAGGCGACCAAGCAAACCGGCTTGCCCACGCAGGACTTGCACCGCGAATGGGTCCCAACCGAGTTCACCCAAAACGGCTGCATTGGGTGTGCCTGCTGGCCAACACAGCAAGCGCCGCCCCAGCTGGCGCACATGCTTATCCAAGCGCCGTACAGACGTGTCATCAAGGAAAGCAGCACCATGGGTCATTGAAGGCAGCACATATGACTGAAATAGGCTGCGGCGAAAACTCGTGTGCAAACCACGGCTTTCTGCCCAGGCAATGCATTGGTGGAATTTGCGGGTGCTTTTAGAGATCAACCTGTCGGTTTGCTTGTTCCACCTTTTGGAAGCCTGGAAAATGACATCCAAGTAGCGATACTCAGGGACGACAGGGACAACGGAGCCCTGAAACACAAACCGAAAGTCACGAGACCTACAGCCGACAGCAAGAACAGCTGTCTTATCGGGGCCTATGCCAAAGGAGAAACGCCAACGGGCTCCCCAAGCGCCAATGGCGTCAAGTGCACGTTGCAGGCCACTCTCCGAATCGGCCAAAACAACTAGATCATCAGCGTATAACAACAAAGTTACACGCGGCGCGCGAGGCCCGCGACCCAGAGGGACACCAGGACAAGCTGCACGAACGGCGGCCGAAATACCATCAAAAAGGATGTTAAACAGAAGGGGGCCAAGCACGCTGCCTTGGCGGACGCCGGCCCGTTCATCCCATGGCTCAGACAACGTGCCATTAACCAGTACTCTCGCACTGGTTGCACCGAGAAGGTCATCCAAAACCCGCCACGTGGAGCCTGTGACACCGATAGCAGCGAGCTGGACGCGGACGGCATCTTTCCATGCTACATCGAACGCTTTGCGCACATCAACAAAAGTACAAAAGGTGCGTTTGCGGGCACGGAGGCGCAGCGTTTCGACGAGGGTATAGATTTGTTCCTCGGCGCCCCACCTGAAGCCGGCTTGGCTCTGGCAGCTGTTGCAAGACCTGCAGGAGTTCAGGCTCATTAAAGGGGAAATCGAAGCGACTGGCAGTGGCATACATTTGACGGCGCAAACGACGGACATCTGACTCCAGGTCAGGCGAGCTTGCAGAAACGGAGCCCGCGGAGACAGGCGCGTCTCGAAAATGGCAACGCCAAGCATCAATACATGCTGCACCCTCAACAGTGCCACCAAGTGGAGAGGATGAACGCATGTTAGCAGGTAGCGGGCGCCGAGAGGGCCCAAACTGCCGACGAATATTACGCGCTGCAAGCTGAGGGCATGCAGCTGAGGCACGTTCTTGCGCCTGAAGCCAACTATGCCAATACAAGGCCTTCTTTTTGCGAACCAAATGATGAAACGCACGACGCATGGAGCGGAATGCATCACGCGCTTGAGCCGTGCCTTCCCGGCACCACGAACGCCAAGCAGCATTCCTGCGAACCATCATATTATAGCACTCGCTGATGACGGGAAGCACGAGTCGTTTGGGGGCGAGCCGCGTCCCAAAACATGTGAACAAACTTTCCATGCAGGACATCGAGAATTGCACGGCGAGCTTCGGAGGAAAACGTGTTAGCGTCGCGATGGAGTTCCGACAATTTAGCTGTCCACGCCAACAGGCGAGGACGCAAGGCTTGCACAATGGGTAACCAGTTGCAAACACGCGGCCAGCGGGGAGAGGCACTATCGTCAGTAACTGTGGACGACAATGCGATCTGAAAAGTGATGAGCCTGTGATCACTACCTAAAGCCGGGCAACAAGTATTGGGTGAACATGCACAAGTGGAGCCGTCGTGCACAACCAGGTTACGAATAGGCAAATCCCGCGACGCAAGCACGAGATCAATGGAAGAGCCGGACCGATGCGTAGGAACACCAAGGGGGTTATGAATCACAAGGCCGAAGTCTTGGCATAAGCCACGAATCAGTACACGCAGCTGCGACACTGCTGCGACTCTCCAGACCTTTCACGGCCGCAGCCCATGACTTCAGACAGATACACGTTCGAATCGCCAGCCAAAACCAGGCGCGCACGGGGGTGGGAATGAAGCACTCGCAACTGTGTCCAAAAATGAACACGCTCAAGCAAAGGCATGCCCACATGCGGCGCATAAAAACTGCAGATCAGGATGGGGATGCTGTCAACACCGCCTGGCGCCACACATCTCCAACGGAAGCGAGCGCAAGTGGCATCACGAAGTGGGACAGGCCAAGAAGTGTTCCCATGGCTCACCAGAAATCCAGCCTCACAACCTCCACAACCGTGGGGCCCATCATACGAAAAGGGCTGGTCGTTTGGCAAGCGTGCCCCTACTGGAGCCCGTGTCCAAGTCTGCAATACATCAACCAAGCCATGAAAAGCCAAGTGCTCGGAACCATCTGCCAACCACAGTCTGTTGGCATTCAAGACAGCCAAACTCAAGACGCTCGGCTCTCGCCGCGCTGGCGACGACGAGAACCGCGGCCGTTTCCCGAGCGGTCAGCACTTGCATACGACCGAAGGCAGTTGAACGAATCACGAATTTGCGCAGGCAAACTCACAACATCAACAGGGAGGTTCGCACACATGTCAGATAAATAGCGCTGCAACGGTCCAAAGGCGCCGTTTGAATTCGACTGAGGGGTTGAATTGCAGCAGTTGCGACCATAACAGTGCGCTCGACAATACCCTGTTCGGCATACAACTTCAACCGGGGCCTGGCACCCACCACGACGGCATCTGCGCAGTCGCGAAGCATCTTGCAATGGAGACGGCGATTGGGAGCAACTGCAACGTGCACTGTTACAATGTTCCCGACAGTAACCGGTAACGCAGTCCGGTGCAACAATCACCCAGCAATTGGCATTCCGGCAAACGCGCCGACGTGGTTGGACAGCTAGATCAACACGTCCACAGGCACGACAACGACAATGAGATTGACAAAAGCCGCCACCACACGCCGCGACGGCATTGGAGCACTCGGAATGACGGCAGAGGTACGGACGCGGACCAGGCATGTCAACAGTTGCACTATTGCAAGTGCATTGGCGACCACGGCAGTGATTGGGGCAGTACCCAGTAGAGCAAGCTGCGGTGACAGCAACATTGCAACCGCGCCGACGACAAAACCGTTGAGTCACATTAGCCGTCCCAGCGGAGGCGTTGCAAGGGCAACGCTCGCTAAAGCAGTGACGAGCGCAATAACCCGTATGACAGACACCAGCGACAGAGTTCTGACATGAGGCGCGTCGACAAAAACACGCACATCATGCATCGACTCATCCGCAAAAGCTGAACCGTTGGCTCTTTCATCAGGGATGTTACAAGGGCAGCGCTGACTAGCGCAATGGCGGGCGCAGTACCCCGTGCGACAAACATCAGCAACAGAATTGCGACATGAGGCGCGTCGACAGACACGCACATCAAGCATGGGCTCAACGGTTGGCAACCCTGACGGTTGATGAGGAAATTCAAGTGCCGGCTCCAACGGAACCGAATTGATGCCCGCATGCGATGGCGCGGGGGGCATCTCAGAGGCCTGAGGTCTCTCAACGGCACGCAGCGACAGCGACGAACCCAGACAATTTGACAGTGCCGAAAGCGCATTCTGCAAAGAATTTTGGCCTTGAATCAACTGCTCAAGCAAAGCCGGCAACGCTGACAAATTCGCCAAGCTATTTTCTATCGCAGCAATGCGACGCTCAATTGTTTGAGAAACACCTGGGACATGTGGCCCCAAACCGGGCGGGCAGTCACTTTGACTGGGGAGGCCATCCCGCCACGTCAACGTGGCCTGGGACATGCCGTTTTCATGAACAGCCTGTGTTGCCACACTGCCCGGGGCATCTGGAATACGCTGGGGCAACGCATCAATGGAGGTGTACGTCCAATGCTGAAATAAGGGCAACAGTAGCTCTCGTGTAGCTACTTCATCCCCATGGAAGAAAACTGTCATTTGGGCAACATGGTATAAGACACCGCAACGGACACGACGACCATGGCCGTTGCCAGAAGAACCGGACGTATGGAATATACACAACCACACGCCCCAGGATGTAGCCCCTTCCACGCGAAGATCCGGCTGACCTATATGAGCAAGTTGCTGTGAATCAATCATGGCGCGAGCGCGCTGAGCAAACTCGTCACGCGGAATGCTGAGAAAACGGGTGAAGTGCGTGAGTTGCAGTGGGGACAAAGGCGCATCGTTAGCGCAACGCGACTCCGCAACAGTTGGGACAGCTTCAGGCGCAGGCTGTGCCAGCACGCAACAACTCGGATGCACCTGCAAACCACGGAATTGCATTTATCCATGCTGGTTGGCCACGGGGTTCACCTAGTCTTGCTGTTCAGGGTCAACTCGGATGGTGTGATGCTGAAACCATTCGTTTTATCCGGGCAGCTGGTTTGTGGGCTCGGCTTTTGAGTTTGCCCCAGGGTTGCTTTGCAGGGCGGCTCGCGCACTTTGCTGACCAACACCCTTCATCTTGGGTCTCATGTGTTGCGCGTGACTTCAGTTGCGCGGGTGTGCCACATCCAGCTGAGTGGGGTGTTCTGAGTGGGGTGTTCACTCCGGCTGTGCACAAAGTGTGGTAAAGCGGTGGTTGAAGCACGCCCAGTTGCTTTCAACTGGTAGGTCTAATGCAACTTATGCCTCCGGTTTGAACCACAGCTTGCAGTCATACTCCCAGTGGCAGCCGGTGCCGCGTTTGCACCTCATTGTGTATAGTAGCAACAACCAGATCCATCATCATGTTCGTTACTGGGGTCTGGCTCGGTGTGGCCATCATGACATATCATGACTTCGCGGATGGCAGGTCCGCCCGTCATCGCGGAAACACCTCTGATGCCCCTTGCCGCTTTTGCGCATCTTGTGTTGACTGCCTTGCGCACGCATTGGTAGAATGCCCTGCTCATCATCAAGCACGCAGTCGCTGGCGACTGCAAATCTCTGGACGGCGCGTCCTTTCGTTGCACACATTGTTTTCCACGGACCCGGCTGTCAACACTGCCCGAAACATTGAGTGCAACATTGCATTCGTTGGCCGTGTGTGCCATGCAGCTGCGCGTGTGAGATGTGACCTGAGCTGTAGGAACCAAACAATCTTTCCGAACTTTGTAATTCGTTTTTGGCACGTTGGTGTTATCCTTGCATCGTATTTTGTTGTCGCTGCGTATGGTGATCCTGTTACGTCATGTATTATGTTTCACTTTCTGACCATAACACATGGTCGTTCGAAGACAAGTCTCTTTTCGGCCCCTCCCATTTGCAAACACAACGCTCGCATGATGGGTTCGAAAGCAGAGGGGTTGGGTGGGGCGCAGCCCCCCCATTGCAAACACAATGCTCGCCTGATGGGTTTGAACAAAATGCCGGAAACAAGCTTGCGCAGCTTAACAAGCGGGGGCGGTTGGGCAGCCCTCCTCCCTTTTGCAAAGACAACCCTGAAAAACACAACCGCCGCATGATAGGGGGGGGGGGGGCATGGGGGGCGCACCTCCCGTTGGCAAACGCAACGCACGCCTGATGGGTTCGAACTAGGAAGCATTTGCAAACACAATGCTCGCAAAATGGGTTTGAACAAATGTATGCCTGAAGCAAGATTGCACGGCGTATCAAGCGGGGAACCTGCATGGGTACTTGTCCGTACCAGACAGAATTCTGGGGATAGGGGTCTATGACCTGGGGGTCGGGGGCTGGGGATAGGGATCGATGCTGATTCCGATAGACCCCTATTTATAGGGGTCTATCCGAACGCTCTCTAGTCCTGGCAGTACGCAACGTTTACTTCCTCAAGTTGCTTGGGCATAACATGGCGTATCTGCCCGTGCTGGGACTTCTGGCATGATCCGCGGCGACTGTGCCATCCGCCCTTTGCACTGGGACCGCCTCGTTGCGCTAGACCACGTCGTGCCCGGAACAAGGATCGTTTCAAACGCAAACCAACTTTCTGAATAGAAAAAGCCAACCCGTGGACCTTGTTGCCTCAGTTTGGGAAAGTCGAGATGTGCGGAAACTTTAACGCTTTAGACTTAATGGACTGTAGACGGGACTTTTGACAGGGTGCTTTAAACGAACTTGGGCTTTCCGCTGGCATTACGGCCCTGCCGCCCTGCCCCAGTCATCTTTCCGATGGCTTATTCACGCCCTGCATAATGCAGCGACTGCCGGCTGCTGCTACTAGCGAGCGCGGCTCGTCTGCATGATTGGGAAACAGTGACATCGTATGCCGTGATGCTTCATATGTTGTGCCTGTTGCAAGGCACCGTGCTGGTCAGCACGGCCATTGAGAAGCTTGGTTTCACAACTTACCACTGGCAACATGGCTTCAAGTTGGCATTTGCAATTTGTCACGACATGTGGGCACGTCGCCCACACGACGACGCATTACTCATCGCTTCGTTGCAAAGCCTGAGCACATGCGCTCGTTTCAGGTATGTCTTCCTTTGCTGTTCATGCGAGCCACAGCTGCAAGCAGTTTCGCAAAGATGGGTTCCCGAACATCCTTAGGTTTGGGCTGCGGATCGTAGGGAACCTTCCCTGAGCTTTGATGAGTTGGAAAAGACTGGGACGGCACCGACTACCCTGAACCCCGGTGCCGCTTCGCAGTCCGAAACCCAGCACTGGTGGAGTTGATGTGAGAACCTCCTTCTGCAAACGGTTCAGGTGTGGGCATGCATGGGGTGGCTGTCAACGGCCGTCGTGGCCCAGATTGCATGAATGAGGGCCATGGGCTGTGTCTTGCAAGTTTTTTGACCCGTAGCTCCGCACCACACACGAGTCACCAGATTCTGTACTGTAATGTATTGCAGCATGAACAAATCACAAAGTCGACGGTGAATTCTTGCTGTGTCGTTGCTTTATCACAAGCAAAGTGCTGGCAAGCAACACACATTGAGTTTGGCATCTGCAATCGTCATTGGTCCACCCCATCAAACTGGAAGGTCTTCTTGATGGACGCGGCAGGCGAGACGGACACCGACTGGGTCAAACTCACATCTCCAGACCAGAGGCGCCGCAAAACTCAACATCAGAAACGCAGGCAGCTGTTGCATAGCGTTGCTACACAGGATGGTATGAGGAAGCTATCGTAGCAATTTGAGAAAAACGAAAGAATTGGCTGCAGGATGTTGCGCTTTGCGGAGTAAGTGTTTGGCTCATCTCCACTGCTGGTTGGGACCGATTTCGTAAATTTGATCCGCCAA
>CAJNDS010001446.1:204426-281926 GCA_905221605.1 Symbiodinium natans
TCTCTTCTTTCTCTCTTTCTCTTCTTTCTTTCTTTCTCTCTTTCTCTCTTTCTCTCTTTCTCTCTTTCTCTCTTTCTCTCTTTCTCTCTTTCTCTCTTTCTCTCTTTCTCTCTTTCTCTCTTTTTCTCTTTCTCTTTCGTTCTCAAAACATGGCCTCGCTCCATCGCTGTCACGAGATACCTGAGCTGAGGTTAATGGCCGTTCTGGCGCTATGCCCTTTCATGAAAGACGGGCCGTGTGTGCCTTCAGGCCAATGTGAGGCGGAAGCGTTGATGGAGTTCAAGACGTACTTTGATAGGTGTGCTCCTGGCGGAGTGGCTGCCGCAAAAATGGCGCAGCAGCCTGACAGCACGAGCCAAAAACGCAGCAAACGGACGGACCGTGTACACAGTGCAGCTCAATGCCGAAAGGTTCACTGCAAGTGGCGTTGCACATGATGTGGAATGTCGGACGCATCGGGTCTCTTAGCGGCACTGGCCGTCCTGCTCTGAGCGGCCACGATGGCCCCCCCCCCCACTTTCGTCCCTGATGGCCAACTTAGGGTGACGTTGCTGTGGGTGGCGTTGCCCACGGCTTCGAATTGGAATGGGTTCTTTGGAGCAGCTGCTCGTGCAACAATAATCTGTGTGCTGCATAGTCCATTGAGCAAGCGAGAGAGAGGCAGAGAGACAGTGAGGCAGTGCGTTTCACCAGCTGACTCGGTGGACACCGGGCGGCCCCTTCTGAGGCCATGAGAGAGAGAGAGAGAGACCCTGGCGTATACGTCAGACTCGGTACTAGCCTGCCCCTCGGGGCGACCCCCACCAGGGGGTTATATGCTCTCAAGCAAGCAAGCAAGAGACCCTGTACCATACCTTGTAGTCAGGCCAATGTACCAAGTTGCATAAGCGGAGAGTGATGCTCGCCGCCTTTTCAATAACTCCGAGTAAGCTCAGTGAGACACCCCCAGGGCTTAATTTGGGGCGGGACTCTTATATCAACATGAGACAGGGACCTGCATGTTTTTCCCAGGTTGCTGCAGGGGAACTCGCCAGCTGAATGTGTCTGCGTTTTGCAACATTTCGGAGGAAACGTCCCACTCCGCTGTTTTATGTGGCACTGAATTCCCCTCGTTTTGGACAAGTGTCCCGTTTTCAAAAATGTCACACTGGACAACGACCTCGGGCGCGAGGGCGCTTGGGGGAGGTTTCGGCCCCCTCATGCCCAGCAGAAGGAGAAGACGAAGAAAGAGAGAGAGAGGGAGGGAGTGAGTGAGTGAGTGAGCAAGAGAGAGAGAGAGAGAGAGAGAGAGACAAAAGAGAACGAGAAAGAGAAAGTGAAAGTGAAAGTGAATGTGAATGTGACTGTGAGTGTGACTGTGAGTGTGAATGTGAATGGTGAAAGAGATAGAGATAGAGATAGAGGTAGAGATAGAGATAGAAAGAGAGGGGGGACGTTCCACAGCAGAAGAAGAAGAAGAAGAAGAAGAAGAAGAAGAAGAAGAAGAAGAAGAAGAAGAAGAAGAAGAAGAAGAAGAAGAAGAAGAAGACGAAGAAGAAGGTGATGAAGAGGATTCACCCCTGCTGGGGGCCCTAAAGTGTGCATAAGAAGAAGAAGGAGAAGAAAGGCGTTCAGGCTTCAAGCTTGAGATGGAAATTTCGACTTGCCCGAAATTTCGCAGGGCCCAAAGAATCTCAGAAAACGGATCATAACAGAGAGGCAAGAACAAAGCGCGCAAGTCAGTCTTTACAAGAAAACTGCAGCTGAGGTTGCAGCTGCCCCACTGCTTCTCACATTGTGGCTTTCAATCAGTGGGCGCGCCTTGGGCACTGACCAGCATAGTGGTTGGTAAAATCTCACGGCTGCAACAAAACTACGCATTCATCTCGTGACACAGGTAGCTACGAGAGCCCACGCTGGCTAGCAGTGGCTGGAAATATGACTGGCTGCGTGGAACAACTGGAGCGTGCGAAGGACTGCCCACATGTTTCCTACCTCCGGGATGATTTCAATGTGCTCCACCCAAGAGGAGACCTGCGACAATGCAGATGACCAGCACATGAAAATTGCCATGCCGGAAGAGGTGGGTACAGTTGCAGTCGGTCTGAGTCTTTGCATCCTAAACGCGATCTAAACTCCCAAGCCCGAATCCCCAAACTGATATGGATACAGGCGTCCAGTGGCCAAGATCGGTCTTGGCACGACCGTGCCTCTCAGAAACCGCAAGTGATTGAATGAATCCTTTTTCCATCACAAAAATTCAAAGGAGAGGTAAAAAAGAAGGACCATAAAAGGGAACGATCTGAAGTGCACAGCCAAGCTCAGCCTGTGCCTGTCCAATAAGGATTGTCGGAACTCGCTGCGCCTGACGTACGGTATTCGCTGGGTGTGCTTAGCTGCGCCTTCTTTATGTGGCGTCGGCTGGAAATATGAAATATGGCAAGCAGGGTGAGGGAAGCTGGAGGTTTGACCTGAAACGTGCAGGTGCGGAATGGGTAGTAGTTTGCACCAAGGGGGTTGCTAGAGAGGTTTCAGTGTTGCAACACTTGCGGAGGGTGGCTTGTGGCGGTAGTTGTTCGGAAGTCTGAGATCGCTCCGAGCCTCTTCCGCTCGGCTACCAAGGCTCGGCTACTACAACAGTGGTTTGTTTTACTGGCTCATTCAGTACTTCAAGGAACGTGGCATGAAGTCGTCCGTGCATGCCGTGCCTGGGCTGGAGGAGGTTGCTACAGGGTTTGGGTCTTTTGTGGGCTCAGTGCTAGCTCCTAGCTGACTTCGGACACTGCACTCAGGCTATGATGGCAGGGCCCTGCGGGAAGGTGGCAGCCGTTGTGTTGCTCATACTGGGAGGGCCTGACATCTGCTGCATCGACCGACCCTTGCTTACAAGACCTTACAAAGTGCACGCAAGTGCTCTGGATGCTTTCCAGGTATTCGCCAGGTGTTCAACAATGGCAAATGGGTGTGAGTAGGGGTTTATGTTGGTTCTGTTAGATCGTTTAACCGACTGTTCTCAGTGCCTGCAGGCTTGAGGATTTTGGATTACTGTTAGATGCTTCAGCGATAAACCGCACCCTTTGGGAAGAGTGGCCAACAAGGATTTCGCCGAGTGCCCCTGCTGAAGATTGGCTTCTTCGGAGCAGGCGTCTTGCTTTTCGTGCTCTCTGGGACATCGAACGAGATTCTCGCTGCCTGTCAACGTTTACGCGTTTACGTGGTAGATTCGGACTGTGCCAGCGACAGTCCTTCATCGAGGTTCGATTAGGGTGATGTGGAGGTTGAGGCGGCTGGAGATGCCAGTTTGCTGATCACGTACTGTAAGCCAAGCAGCTGTCAAGACAGGTCGGAAAGCTGGCTCGATCAGCTGAGGCAGTTGTGGCCGTTTTCCTATCTGCCATTTTCGAGGAGATCATTTGGAGCGTGGGAGGCCAGGGGGCCTAAGATCTCCTGAAGGCAAGTCGGACGACTGCTCCAACTTTGTCCGGCAACCAGGTGTGTATATGAACGAAATCTTCCCCACGACCGTGAGATCATCTGCCCAAGGCCTTGCCAGGGCAGTCCGCTGCCAGTCCGTTGCCATTTTGATTTCTTTGTTAGGGGACAGTGTGATCTCCACAAGCATCACCCAACCCATCCGAGAGACATCTGGTCAACCAGCAAAAAAAAGCCGCTGCCCGGAGGCGTCATCAATTTCTGGCTCAGCCTCGGGGCCATTGCGAGTGCTGCCAGCGTTGGCGAGCTGATGGCGCGATGGCTTGACTCGAGAGGGAGAATTGGAAGTCATCTGTGCTGCTAAGTGCACAAAATAGATATCATTCCATGAAATGTTTAGGTTGAATACTCGAAAAAATGCCAATATCCACAATCTAGGCTTAGACTATGTTGTTACATGAAATGTATACATGTGAATCTTTTTCATATTGGTGATCTTCAAGCGCTGAAGATTTCACTGACTGCTCTTGCAGATGATCTCATCTATGGTGCCTATGCTTGCCATGGCCTGCGGAATGACGCACAGCTAATGTTGAGTTCAGTTGAGGTTCAAAGCCTTTCAGCTTTTACTTGTGCACTCCTCGATAGGCAGCAAAGCTCAGTCTTAAAACTTGCCCTTCCCCGCAGCAGTCGTGTGTGTCATGATAAAAGCAAGCTGAACGGCATGGAAAGGATCCTGGGCGGCATACTGGTGTCCTTTTGCGAGGAGAGCTTCGGGTCACCTCTTCGCTGGGAGCTTAGCCGTCAGACTGTATTCTTGCATCCTATAGCACAGTTGCCTGCGTTATGTAGTACTTTGTCAAACATACACACACACACACACACACACACACATATATATATATATCCAGATGAAGTTCCAGAGATTGTCATTTCTAGCTTGTCGGTCGCTTCCAGTTTGTCCGCTCTGATCTCAGGAGACTGCAGTCCGCATGCGCGGTATGGTGCCTGTGAAAGCGAGCCCGAAGTCACCAGCTTTGGCGTAGCAGAGCCTCGATCTTCATCCTTGTAGTCTTCAATCGTTCACGTCGACGACAGCTCTGGAAGGCAAAGAAAGGGATGCGCAGCCGCAGCTCATCAGTATGAGTACGTTCAGCCGCTTCCTTCCCCTCCCTTCCCCTCTCCCCGTTCCCCGCTGCTGTACCCAGCCCTCTCTCGGGCAAAAAGCATCAAACAAAAACTCACCCGGAGAACTCTTCCCAGCCCCAACAGCCGAACCTGAATACCTGGGTTTTAGGCTGACTTCCAATTTATCGCCGGTTGTGGGGTGAGGGTTGAGGCAACTGCTGGGTGCGCAGGGCATTCCCGCTTGTGCTACAGAAAGGAATTGGGGGTCGGGTTCGGTGCTTGAAATGATGGCAGGCGTAGTGATTTTGGAAAGTCACATGAGAGAGAAGAATGTCTTGAGGGAGCGTGCAGGTCATGCGCCATGTTCACGAAGCAGACACACATGCTTCTGGCAGCATGTCTTGATCCAGAAGCGTCAAACACTTTTGTGCAGTATGTTGGACAAAAGAAAAATGCTGTAGAAACCAGTGCTTTGATCGCCAAAGAAAACATCACTGCTTGTGACAGTGTGTCTTGTTCCAGAAACGTCAAAGATTCTTGTGGTGCAACGAAGCACAGAATCGGTAGATATTGTGGGAAAACGTCTCGGCATCTAGCATAGCACCTTCTTTCAGGTTGGTGGCTTCAATGGGTGGTTGCAGACCACGGGGTGGTTGCAGACCACGCTGCAAAAAATAGCCGAGCACCTGCACGCCATCTGGCTCACGGTGGCAGGAATATGCTAGGCTTCAGCATTTGACGTCTCACGCCATGCTTAACTACCCCAGACGCGACCTGCCATGACTACTGCAGAACAGGCAAAGGTCAGAACAACAGATGCTGCTAATGTCCATGTTGTTTTCAGGCATTTCAGTTTGACAATGTTCCTTCGCCATCCTCTGCTGAACATGTCACGTCGGGCCATAGAAAGCCACTGTCATGTCGCTTTCGCCATGGCAACTTCGCAGGGCCTAGCTGCATTCCTTCCGCCTCCCAGGTGAGGAGTCAGCAGATCAATGTGTCAAAACTAAAGGTGAGTCATGTTGCGTCAAGACAGAGATTTGCAACGTTGTTCTGTCATCATGTGCAGAATGTGCAGATCGGCCAGAACCGAAGTTGGGGTCTTTCGGAGGCCATCCAGATGCCGCGAAGCTCGTCTCCTGCACGAGCCTGCTCGAGAAAGTTCTGCAGCGTAGCTCATACTGGAGTCAATTGCGCATGTTCGGTTGTAAACGCTGTGGGTGCAGACTCGTTCAGTCTCAGAGTCTCAGGGGCCGACGTCGTCAGTGGCTCCGTGCAGCCCCGCGCTGGCAGCTTCCCTCTCCGAGACGTGGAGCACAGCTTCGGCAGATGCTCCGGATGTAACAGACGCCAGAGCCACACCTGCCCGCACGTTGGCACCTTCAGCCGCGCCTTCCCCGGCGCCTTCCCCGGCGCCTTGCCCAGTGCCCTCGCGTCGCTTGCCAGCCTCACCATGCCTTGCAGCGAAGAACATCTCCTTGTCACCTTCAGAGCCTTTCGTGGCAATTCCAACCTCGTGGGACGAGACGGAGATCACGACGACCCAGCACGCGCAGCCATTCGAGGATTGGGAGTGCTCAGAGCGTCATAGCTGCTGTATTCATATTTCAATCTTCTGATGCCAAGTGTGAGCATGTGATAGCATGTTCTCATGTTGTAACGTGTTGTGGCGAATGCTGAGCCTCGTTCCCTCTCGACTTCGCAATTTGCATTTGAAGAGCTTGCCCTGCCAGGAGCCCCTGGCTGGCACGCTTTTGGCGGAGGCAGAAGAGCATGAGAGAAGAGCATGGGAAGTACCCGGTGGTCAGATCAGCGCTGATCTGAGGTCGCACAGGACGAGCTGGATCAATTGCGTGCAGAGGAAAGAGGCCTGCGTCGCCTTTGGCTGCAGCTGCAGGCTCCTTCGCAAGGCCAGCGAGGAGGCGGGGATTAGTAACGGATAGTGTGAAACGGTGGGTGCAAATTCCCTCAGGCTAGTTCTATGAACACATCTGCACACTGCGTGGAGTTGATGCTATGGTCACACCGAGTCGGTGAGGTTCCCGACGTCAAGCAGAAGAAAGCTCCGCGCCAACTCTCCCAGCCGAGGCTGCTGGAACCGAGGTCGGCAGAGTCAGAGTGGGCGCTAGTCAGATCAGTGTCACTTCAGTATCAGATCTAATCAGCTAATCCTGGTGGTCTCCAGGATGTGCCCGAGTTGCAGCTGGCTGAGCAGGACAAGCAAGCCTACAGGGCCTGCAATGCAACGTGCCTACGCCGGTCATGCCAGGAGCTGCTCCGCCTCTCGCGGCAGGCCGAGTGCCAGGAGCTTTGCCAAAGACGCGAAGCCGAGGAGTCTCTCGGCATTCAGGCTTAGGCACGGAATGCCGCAGGCGACGGTGGAGGCGATAGTTTCGAGCGACACGCGTTGGTGGTCCGTTGGTCCCACCGAGGTGGCGACAGGCCGCTTGGCCCCGTTTTGACGCCACCTTGCCACAACAGCTGCTCGCATCTGGCATGACCGTAATGTGGCTTCGTCCATGCTGTTGGGAGGGCCCGAACCTGGCAGAAGTCTTGGCCCAGCAATTCCCAGCGCCCACGCTAAAGACCCCTGAATGTGTTGGATGCTTTAACAGATCTTTCAAGCCCGGCATATTACGGGCAGCATGCTCAGCAAAGAGTGCCGCAGAAAGAAGCTGAGGCCTATTGCGAGGCGCGAGATGCGGCCTCGAAGGCACGTCGTGCCGAGGCGGCGCCTTGGGGCAAGAAGAGGCTTCAGGAATTCGACGATCTACAGAGGCCTGGATGGAAAAGGGTAAGAGTCCTCGGCCTCAGTACGGGTTCAACAAGGGTACGCAAGAGTCCTGGTTCAAACAGGGTGGTTGTGTTGAGGATTGACGTCGCACTGGCATGAACAAACACATGTCCGGAGTAGGTCGGACAATATGGGGTCTGAGTCTGGGGAGGGAAGCGTTGATTGTTGGGGCTGGGGTCACTGGATCCCCTGCCTCTAGAGCTGCTTTCTCACTTCGGAACTCGAAACATTCGGCGTGGAGCTTCGGATGGCGTTTAAGATGGCGCCGCACGGCATCATTTTTGCCGTTTGCTGTTGCATGCGAACATTCGACCGCAGCTCAGGAGTCACAAGCTGAACTGCAGCAGCTGCCGCTGAGTTGCGAAGAGTTCCGGGGCTACAGGCGTACGGCGCAAGTTTAGAGAATAAGCTTCGAGACCCTTGCTGTGGTTCTGAAACGAGTTTGGATACTGTTTTTGGGCATTCGGCAAGGCTTTGGGTTCAAAGCTGCCTGGCGGTCTGGGAATGCTGGTTGCTCCGCCTCTGACTTGCAGCAATTGCAGCACTGTACTGCCAAGGGAAAAAGTCGTCGGCTCGCTGCGCGAAGACTTGGACAAGGTGACTCGCTTGCGTGATTTGCGCATGTTCGCGCGCCATGTCACAGAAGAAGACTTGGCCCGATAGAACCTTGTAGTGCAAACAGCCCACAACAGGCAAAGCGCAAGCGAAGGCCATCCGTGTGACCTTGCACAAACTAGACTGTAGACTGCGAGAGTCTCAAAGTACCCAAACCCTACAGGATACGGATGGCGAACCAGTAGCCCACAAGAACGGCAACAATCCACGCCAAGGGTGAAAAGTTGCCCAGTGCTTCTCTTGAACGACAAACATCCATCCATAAAGCAGTGACCCAATTAGGGGCTCACTTCAACCCAGCATGGGTAAGGGTGCCGGCCTGTGCAAACATGACATCACGAGGCATGTTGCCAGTCATTGCTGCACGCCCTGACCCTAGCCCTACATATTCCCTTTGTGTACCTCGCCCTGGCAGACTCTGCGTCTGTGTCCCTCCTCACCCCGATTTTTCGCTCACTCCCTAAGGGGTTGCCTGCCTTCTCCGAGTCTTCTCCGAGTGTCTCAAGTGCAGCAAAAGAGAGCTCAGGCGCGGGCCGACCTTGAGGATGCCCGCGCTGCCTGCCGGGCCACGGAGGTCCGTGTCGGGGCGGAGACGCGGCGCCTCAAAGAGGAGGTTGCCGAGGCCGCGCCATGTCGTTTCATTTCGTGTGGTTTGATGTAGTTCGATGCGGTTTGATTCATGTTGATTCCTGCAACATCCCGGGGTCTACGGTCTGTCTGTGGCAAGGCTCGTCAGGCAGCAGCAGGACCCTGCTCATGTCATGTCTGCTCAAAACCTGACAAGCGCACAGGCGTATGCCAGCGTCATGCCATGTCATGCCTGACAGTCACGGGTTGGAATTGCAGGATGGCTACCTGCCGAGCCCTGGTTCTCAGAGACCTCCGATTCATTCGATGCTGCTTCAGCCCAAGAGCGCGAGAGCTGCCTTCGCACCTTGGAGCGGTTAACTGTGTGACATGGTTTGCTATGTTGTGCTCGTTTCCTGCGCCGGGCCAGTCTGAACTTAAATACCTAAAACCTATGCCGAAGTAGTTACAACACGTGATGTACAAGTTGTCTGAGGCACGGAGCTGGCGGAGCTCTTCGATCGTGAGGCGCGTGCACGCTCCCTCCTGGAACGGCTCCGAGACCTTCGCAGCGATGCGGCACTCCGCCTCCAAGAACGGCCCTTGGCAGCCTTGGCAGCAGCGAAGGAGAACGACATCTTCGAGGACGCTTGTCCGCTCTTTACTAAGGCATTTCTCTTGAGGTTTTTGGTGGTTAAGAGGCAGGAGTCGGAGAAAGGAACTGTGAGGAACCGTTTCAGCATGGTACATGCAGCTGGCGTTGGTGGGAGTGTTGGCTGGGTTTTCGTGCGTGTAGACGCTTTTGACCTGTGACATCGGCATCCTGCGGCAGGCACATGCCGCGGATCAAGCGGAGGATTTCCAAGCGTTAAGGAGCACCCCGTCAGTGCAAAGCAGCCACTTGGCTCATCGGAAACAAACCGACCAAGATCTGTTTCTGCAAGGGGTTCCAGTTTTGCCTCCGATCTGCAAGGCGGAAGCTGCGAGCAGGCAACTGAGGAGTACGCCCCAGAGGCCAACTCCTCGCGGCAACGCCTCCGTCTGCTACAGGAGCGAGCGGCCAAACTTCATGCCATCAAGGAGCATCTTCAGCGGCTGAGCAGGCAACGACAAACATCCAACGAGATGGTGTCAGATGCCCCGAATCTCACAGATTCTGGTTGCCCGAACTGCCCCGCGGAGTGCAGGGAGCCTCCGCCGCGCATCACAAGATGGCAAAAGCAGCCCCACTCGCAACAGAGTTTGAAGAGGGAGGTTCTGCCCACATTTTGCCACGATGTGCCTGAGCATGGTATATGACATGATGATTTTTATGCACGTTTGACATGCTTTGCCTTTTCGGTTGGTTCGCACAAGGGGGGGGAGATGTGACCCCCCGAGCGGCTTCTTAGCCCACGAGCGACATCCGAAGCTGGCTTCGTGTTGTTCTCAGAAACCGAACCTTTCGCTTTCAGATTTTGCTCCTGGTAAGGGCCTCTGGTGGCCTCAGTCTCTGCATGTCAGCGCCTTGCTGTGAGGCGTGGCCTGGCATGCCGAGGCCTGTTTTGCAGATGGCGACTGCCAGGTTTGCTGGGTCGCAGGATGTCGCTTGTTGGCGCAGGGCAGAGTCTGTAGCATTTGCCCAGAACTTACAGGCAGGCTCCGCTTGCCCGCCGATGCGGCGCAGGCGCCCCTTCACAGCACAAGCAAGCTCTGTCTTGTACCAGTAGCATGGCCAGGGGCTGCGACTGGGCCTTCCTCCATCCGCGGGTTATGCTTCGGAACCTCCAGCTGCAGATACTATTGAAGTGTTGAAGGCTTGACTGAGCTAGGAGAAGGGCTCGGATCAGTGGTTTAGGAAGGAGCTGATGCAGAGCCCGGAGCGCTTAACTGCAGAAGATGTGCTAGTAGTGTAGTCTGCGAGAGCTCGGCGCTGCCCTGTGAGAGAGTATGTAGTCGTGATGTGTTCAATGGAAGCGCCGTTGTCTTCGTCGTACTTGCAGTTTGTAGTACTTGTCGTCTCTCGTCACCCTCGTCGCCGCCGTAGCAGCAATACTAGCCGAGTTTTTCGAAGTCGCAGCATATCAAGTTGGGAGGGTCCGAGTTTTTGCGCAGATGTCTTTGTGGCACCTGAAGTGCTCCCATGATAGTTGAGGACTGGGGCTCACGCTTCTTGCATCACTTTTGTGCCGCCGCGGTTCGGTGCTGGACTTCGCGGGGGCCACGGCACGAAGCGTCTTGAAGAGGGCAGTTTAGCTTCGGGTCGGAGGGAGTCGGGCTGAGTCAGTGTCCGACATGTTGGAACCGAAGCACAGCCGCATGATTGCGAGGTCGGCCAGGCCTGCCAAGGCGAGGCGCGCCAGCCGTCCCTTTGCGCTCGGCACATTCGAGCCGCGGACCCCAGCATTGTGTCTTCTGGAAGCCTTTGGCCTGGGCATAGGTGTGAAGTTGAGTGGTTAAGCAGCTTAAGCAGCTCATGCGGTTGTAGGTGACCAGTACGAAGCAACACGAAGTGCTCTAGCCCACCCGAAAGGCTTCCAAAAGGAGGCTTCTAGGAGGCTTCTCGGAGGCAGTCGGCTTGATTGAACTAGCGAGGGATGGCACAAGAAAAACAATTAGTTGGACCAGGGTTGAGGTTTGTCTGAATGCTTTCTGATGCCTTCCAGGCGACCGGCAAAACCAGATTGGCTCCCGATGCTCTGTCCTAAGTTTTTAGTTTCAATGTGCTGCTCCCTGCAGATTGTGCATGATTGACCGGATTGTCTCAGGCGGCGCTTGAGCTCGACAGTGTGTGGCGAATAGATCCCAAGGCAGCCATCGCGCTAGCAGCAGGCTGCCGCCAGTACTTCTGTTGGTTTCACCTGGCACGCCAGCAGGATTTCAAGACCGGCTGGGACTCTGAGCAGGGCAAGTGGATAGACCTGCCAAAGAACATGATCAAGGCAAGCACGACTCCATCACCCCCAATTGCATTTCTTGTGAGGTATCTGTTGCTGTGCCAGTTGCCATGAACTAGTCCCCGATCTGACGGCCTGTGCAACCACCAACGACTGCTGGAGATCTCCCCAAGGTTTGCAGAAATAAGTCAAGGCATGAGCGGTTGCTTGGAGACGCCAAATATGCTGCACGTCTGTCTTGCAGAAATGGTGGCGGCAGCCTTCGTACCTGACGCCGTACGGCTACAGATACCCGCCCATGTGGAGCAAGAAGGACTTGGCTCTTGGCATCTGGCTTCGTTCTGATTCCAGCATGACTCGAGATTTATGCACAGGACTATGCCCTGGCATGTCCAGCTCTCAGGCGTGTCCATGATGTGCCCGACTGACAAGTGCTGTTTTTTGCGAGGCACTGAGATGAAGTTGTCCAAGATCGAGGCAAACATGATCAAGGTATCCCGCCTAGCTGGTGAGAGTCCTGCAGTGATGGGCTGAGTGGGGCAAAAAACTGCCAGGACCTGAAGGACCGAGGCATGACCATCGAGGAGATCCGAGGGCGCGCGAGTGCGGGTCTTATTGCTGACTCCTTCGAGCCCCGCAGGCTTTTTGGGGCGCAAAACCGAAAATTTTTTTTGTCAGCGAAGAACACACGGGAAGGTGAATACTTTGTGCCTTTCAGGCGCCTTTGAGTTCATCGAGCACAGCAAGCTTCCAAAGCTCACGCCGAAGCTCACATTCCTGATGCAGGCCCTGAAGCTGCCGAAGATGGCATCGCAGCCACAAGAATGGCTTCGGTTAGGGAGTTAGGGACGTTTGCTGGTTCGAAGGCGGTAGAAATTTTAGCGAGTGCCCCGGAACTTTCAGGCTGAAAAATCTTGAGACCACAAAGCACATCAACATGCTGCTGTTCTCCATCTTGGCTCTTGTGGGCGCCGCTCCCTTTGTTACCGCCCGTATGGTCTTCTAGGAATCCGTTTACGACTTCGGTTTTTCCATTTTGCTTGGTTTTTTTTCCACCCTCGGTGGGGTGTTGCCATGTCTCCTCGTCCCATCCCCAGAGAAGCTCGCAGAGAACCCTGCCCAGTACCCGAGTTGAGGGATGGAACACGATAGTGAGTTCCCCAGACATGCAGCCTTAGGTCAAGGGGAGGTACGGCACCTTATATGCAGTACATGTACCGAGTGTCTGTAAAGCATGTGTGCGCACACACACATGTCACATGCGTATAAACAGACACTTTTTTCATGCATACACACATATAGCGCTAGATATGCGCGCAGCATGCTGGGTTCGGCTTTGCAACCCCACACAGGTGAAGGCCCTGTGGGAGGGAAAAGACCCGGCCGAGTCGGAGCTCATCGACATGGCGGATGCCTGGACCTCGGTTTTGAGATCTGCAGGGAGGTTTGGTTGGGTGAAGTAAGTCCTACAGGAGAAAGCGCTCCTTGGCGGTGTTGTCAAATTTGCCATGCAGCAAGACATGAGGTGTACAAGGCGGACACTGGCAAGGACTTGCAACTTGCCTGCACATGATTTAGATTGTTGATGGCGCGGGACCTCTGGACGTAGTTCATCTGCTATGGCATCCTTTCTACGCGCTCAGGGATGCAGAGGACTGAAAACCTCGAAGCGCTATGCTTCGGTGGATGGGTTGGCTTGCTTGCTAGCGCTCGCATGAGCATCTTTGACAGAAGTAGCTCAAATGCGAGTGCACCTTTCACCACCTGCAATCGTCAAAAGTGTGTCCGTAGACCATCGTCCACTTTCTTTGCGTGTCAGCTGGCAGGTGGTCTCTAGGTCGGTTAGTTACAAGGGCCCTCAGTATTCGCCCTGAATTTTCGTGTCGCTCAAAGGCGAGTGCACCTTTCACACCTGTCACCACCTGCAATCGTCAAAAGTGTGTCCGTAGACCGATGGTCCACTTTGTTTGCTGGTCAGCTTGCGGGTGGTGTTAAGTTGCAAGGGGCCTCAGTATTCGCCCTTAATTTTCGTGTCTTCCTCACGTACCCTATACAACACCCGAGCCCATATTTCAGAACCCTCGAGCACAGGTAATGCACCATATTCATTACGGGGCCATGTCTTTAGCCTCGCCTGACTCCTGATCGCTGCTGTTTGCAAGAGCCTATACAGCTTGCAGCATTACTGCGAAGCAAGCACTGGCCGACTGAATTCGCAGAACAGAAGCCGCTGACTAAGCCAGCTATGAGAAGTACACCCAGCCGCCCATCGTTCTCCACGTCTTTCAAGATGCCCAGTGCGGGATGCTGACCTCGCTGTGCATTCAGTTGAAAGCACAAGGACATGTACTATCATGTAGCCCATTGTAGTTCCCCTCATAGCTGGGACTGATGTTGGACGACAGCGGGGGGCGTGCGGCCCTTGGTCTGAGGGCTATAACTTGCATTGCAAAAGTGCAGCCATTGTCATGGCTCTGCAGGGTTCAGCTGGCTATGGCCAAGCCTCCTGGCAGCCGTGATCGGATGGCTTGCGCCTCGGGATTCCACGCAACATTGGGTCAAGACGGGCATGCATGACATTCTTGTCTGCCGTGAAGCATTGCCTTCTTGATGACGTTGGTATGTGTTGATGATGCGTCATTGGCATGCCTTGCCCGCGGTTTTTCCAGGCTCTTGATGCAACTTCTGTGGAAGGGGCCCAAGCCCAGCAAGGCCTCGAACCGCTGACCGGGTTGCGCATCACTGTGTTCTGGGTGCTGGAATCGTGCTCCGGCTTGCTAAGCGAAGGCCCAAGCTGAGAAGGCCCGTCAAAGAAACGCGGCTTCCAGCCCACAGCAGCCAGAAGAGTCAGGCGCGACATGCTTTGTTAGGTTTTGTGTGTTCTTGTGTGAATTGGCAAAACCCCTTGGCATCAGGTCGGACGCAACAGGCTCAGGCCAAGTGCTTTCTCACGTTGTATGACCTGGTAAGGCCCAGAGAAGCATGCTTTTTTCGGTTCTCTTTACGGGCAGGCGCCCGCAACAACGGAATCCCAGCCAGTGAGGCTGGTGGAGTCCGGCCCTTACGTTCTGCCATGTTGTGCCTTCTGCCCATGGCCCTGTCGCCATTCTGTTGTCCATCAAGGCAGGTGCAGAAGCCCGTGCCAGGCAGGCCTGGGAGCGTGTGCGAGAAGCGGGGTGATGGAAGTTCACACAGGACCTCCGCTCACCACCCATGACCAGCTGCGCTTCCTGCAGATTCTGGCTGTGCGGCACTGTGCAGATGCCATGCCGCAGACCTACGGCGTGAAAGTCGTTCAATATTCCTTTACGAAAAGGAGATACTGTGAGCTCTCAAATCAATCATGGCACTGTTTGCCTGAGGGAACTCAGCTGACCTCCCATTGCCCAGCAGTGGGGTGCTGTACCAACATGGGCCAACAGTGGGCAAGGCTGAGCCGAGTGAGCCGAGAGCACGCGCCGGATCCGGACAAGCTCAAGCGGCGTATCTGGCGCTACCTCCACGCGCCGGGCCCAGCTTCCCTCATGTTTTCTTATGTTTCCTTAACATCTTCTTGGGGCCTCTGAACTTCCTGAACGTTGAATTCTCGGAAGCCTGGAGCTGCTTGAGGGCCCGCGAAACCTCGCGCACAATCCGAGCACGCGCGGCCAAAGGATCCGTAGAGACCTGTGGAGATGTGGGTCCAAAGATGCCGAACTAGGTGCTTGGTATATGTAAGACATGAGCAACCGAAGAGAACCCCAAGAGAGAGAGAGAGAGAGAGCCGAATCGCTCTTGCTGTTCCGACATCATCGAACATGAATGTCAGCTTGCGGATATTTGAGTGAGCGCCTATGCCTGTAGCGGCCGCGCTGGCCAACGCATGGCTACGAACGACGTCCAGCAGTCGCCGGCATGAACCGCAAGGACCGACCGGACTTTGTGATGGCAAAAACTTCAGAACTGCTTAATTACCAAGAGAGATGAGCTCACGTGAGGATGCGTATGGTTGCTTGAGAGGCTCTGACCATGACCCATGGCCGTTCACAGACCAGTCTCCGTACATAGTACCACCATGTACCGCCCCGCATTTGGGGGTTTTCCAAACCGTTTCCCGAGATAGGCATACCTTGTCTTTGGAATAAGGATCATGAATGAACCGTTTCAGGGGGTCCCTTTTTTTTGGGAAGTGCCGATTTGTTATTTTAGATCCCGGCGGCGGCCTCAAGTGGCCCAGGAGTTGTTAAAGGAGCTCGATGCGCTGCAAGACAGATACAAGATCCAGCAAAAGCACCTTGCGCTCCAAACAGGCGTACCTTCTTGTCGGGATTCCTATAGACAGGGATACTAAAAGAATCAAGCCGTTCGACAGAGGTTGGTGATCTTTTTCTGAAGGTTTGGCAGCCAGGACTCTTCGGCTACCGCAGCATTTGGTGGAGGGAGCCCGATGGTCAAGATTACTTGTTTACCCATGGGGGTTTCCGAAATTAGGGGTACCCTATTGGGGTCCTTATTTGAAGGGAATCCTACTATTTGGGTTTTTTTCTTGGTGTTTTCGTAACCCCCCCCCATGTGGTGGCCTCCCAAGGTCCCATCGTCCACGACTTCAGTATGTGTTGCTGGTCCAGTGGTTAAGTGTGTCAGCAAGCAAAGAGTGGTGGCTTGAGACTAGCATCCAGGATTGGGGGTGAGGGGTGGTAATTTATAATGCATCGGGGGTTCGGATAGAGGGGGAAAAACTGCTATGTCACATAGTCCTTGACATAAACAGGAGGAGCGTAGGCGTAAACCGGAAGCCTGAACCCCATTCAGTCAGTCCTCCAGACTCTAAGCGACCCTGCCCTACCTTGCCTGCCGCCGAGTGCCAGATTCGAAATCCTAAACCCAACCCCGTTCCGTTTCTTCGCACTGTGAGGTACGGTCGCTCCGTGCTCCCAGAGTCCGCCGTGCCGATCGGGCCCGCAGCGCTCCGTGTGGCCGAGGACGCAAAGCGCGGTGCTTCCTTCCTGGTTCTTAGTCATGAGAGTATTCGGGAATGAGGACGACCAAGGTACCTTGCATACCCCCTTACAAGGTTATTTCCATACCAAGAGCCAAGAAGCTTCTGCGGGGTCCTCACAGGGCTGAGAGCGATGGAGTGTGAAGCGGAGACTGTCACTAGTGCCTGGCACTGCAATGCCAACTGCCAATGTGCGGAGCAACTGCTTTGCATTGTACTTGGGCTGAAGATGCAACATACATCGACAGTGACAGATGTAGGCCGCTGACGCATGGCACGAAACTATGTGGGTGGAGTTGCAAGCACAGCTTTGCAGGAGCGCTTGGCCACCCGATTGCCGCCTTCTCGGGCAGAGCGGGCGCTGGAGGAGATTGCCCTTGGCCAAGCGCTGTGGAAGAAGTTCCAGGAAGACGATTTCTGCAGCTTTAGCATGCCAATTGATTCGATAGAGGTTGCTCGCGGTCACGAGTCAAACATGGATTCCGCAGTGTTTTTTTGGGTCGGCGCCGCCAAGACGAGGAGCAGGCCGAGGCCGACGAGAAGAGCAAGGAGCTTCGAGGGCCGGATGGCGTGGCGCAGCGGAAGGCAGGGTGCCGAGGGCGGCACGCGCGCACGCAGAACGACGGCGCAGCATATGATGCATACCCATACGCATCCTCTGCGTGACCTCGTGGACCCATCTCACACGGTTAGGCACAACAAGCGCTGCAGCATGTGTTGGTTGGAAGCCTTCACAGTGTGCCAAGGAAGTCTGTGGAAGACCCGCCTGTTATCTTCCTTGATGCAGGATGGGCTTGACATGTCCTTCCATCAGCTGCTCAACGATGCCTCTCGCATGCGCACCCAACTGAATGAGATCGGCAGCTCAGACAGCATTTGGCTTGCGTCATAGAGGTAATTAACGTGCTGGACCGACAGCCGCCATCATTGACACCTTGGACATGTCAGGGCATGAGCACTGCAAGGGTTTGCGAGCCGGAGACCTTGAGAGAAGGATTCGAGGAGAGGGCAGCGATTGCCAAGCAAGAAAGCCCCGAAGAGAACTTGCATGTTGTACCTTGCCCGGCCCACCTTGCGCCACAAACTGAATGCAACAGACACAGATGTGGTGGCTGGACAGGCCTTCAGCTGGGTCAGGCTGGGCGCAGCCGCGCCTTGGACCACCTGCACGAGAGCCGGGCTGTTCCACGGGAGCTGCAGGAGCAGTACAGAGAGCAGCAGAAGGCCACCCAAACATTCAGCAGCCACCCCCGTGACTCTTGCGACGGTTGCAACTCCTGTGTGCGGCGTTCTGTGTATTGTCGTGTGTTGTAGGTGCTCGTGGAACAGAAGCGGCTTCTGGAGCAACTTCGGCACGAGCGCGAGCTTGCCGCTGGGGACCAGACGCTCTGCCACAAGGGTTCAGGTTTAGGAGCAGTATAGAAAAAAGTCCCTGAGACAGGGGCCGCATCTAGCAGCATATCCAAGGTATTGGATCCATCGCCAGAACCGGCTTGACCACCATGATAACATTGTGGGAAAGCCAGGACGGAGAATGTGTTGGCCATGGCAGAGGAAACGGATTGTTGTGCACGGGCACAGGAGTGGATCCGGCCGTGCCGCCAGAGGAACTGTACCAGGCCATTTCCAGCGATCTTAACTCGAAGCCTTCCCCATGGATGGTTTCATTGTAGCGCCCTGTGCCCGTGAGGCTCATCAGAAGATGAGGGACGGTCCCGAAGCTGAGCGGATCTATGGGTGGAGCGACCCCCAACCGGCAGCTGCCCCACAGGATGCGCGCGTGACTCATCTGCTCCATGCTCCGGTTGCCACATGAAGCTCCCTCATGGACTTCGGTTGCGAAGGGTGCTGTAGGGCAAGTGTTGGGTTTGGTGTGTTCGTGAAGGGACTCATCGTAGGTCCTAGGTCCTAGGTTTTGTGTGGGTCAAGCCCGACAATGATCGCGCCATCACTGAACCGGTTCTAGCTTCTGAGGTGTATGCCGAGATTCTCCGTGTGTCGCGCAGACAGCAGCCGGGAACTGTGGCCGAGCTATGCATCATTGACAGGGCCTGGCTTGAGCAATAGCTTGTCAAACCCAGCACCCAGCCAAGCCTCTTACTTGTAGCTAGCACCTGGATTGTCCTGTGTAGGCTGGGGAAGGTCAAATTAGTGAAGACGCCTTGCCGGGAGGCAGGGGTGACGCTGGCCCGCTGCACGGCAGACTTTCCAGACCAAGTTGGAGAACGCTGCTGTATGGAAGTGACAGTTCCAGCGACTTCTGTCAACAGTGCCACAGCAGAGGTGTCGTTGCTGGGCCCCAGCTTGCAAAACACCATCAGAGTGCCATTGGTGAAGTTGAAGGAGGCCCGTGGGCAACCTCAGGACTACACAATGGAAGGTGAGAAGCCACTGATCGTCAACATGGACTTGTGCTGCGCGAAGCCACAAGACTCACGTGGGCACAAGCTACAGTCGTCACGGGTGGTTGAGAACGCAGCGGGAGTTTGCCCGGTTTCAGACCTGCCTGGAGCATACCCTGAGCTACCTGCTTCAGATGCACATCGGCGTGCGCAGAAGGCAGCATGGGAGAGACAGGGGCGCCCCGACTACATCCACGACGTGGATCTGTCGCACAACTTAGCCCATGAACTCGAACGTCGAGCTAACGCAGTCGCCTTGCGCAAGAGAGCGCCGGTGCCATCCATCAAGGCCGCGCGGAATGACGCAGAACCGGCAGAACCAACGGCCCCAGGTCTTCGGAAGCTGCCCAAGGAGGAAAGGCCCGTCCAAGGCACATGGGGCAGATCGGGTGCTAGCGTGGGTGCCAGCGTGTCTTCCATACCTTATCGCACCTGTCTGATTGTTTGTGGAGCCATCTCCTATCTGTCCATATCTCCCAAGCAGGTGGCTTCTTTTCTGGCTGGGAGGAGCCGGAGTATCCCGACGATGATGAGGAGCACTCTCGGCCACCCGGACAGACTAATGGTGGTTGTGCTGTGTTCTGCTGGCTTGTGGTGGGTCCGTTGTTCTGACTGGCTTTGAATATCGGCCTCGGGATGGCAAACCTGTCGCGCACGTGCTTCGCAGCTGCTGAGGGCACGCTCTGATATCTCGGGTGCTTCGGCCGCCCCATCGCAGTTCCGCGAGGGCTCTCGGGGCTTCGATGAGAGGGGGCCGCGCGCGGAGGAGGAGCGGGAGGCAGCCATAGGAAAAGGGGCCTAATGTGATCCAGCTTATCCTGGGGTATAGGTTCTACGCAAGGTGTGGGAAATCCTCTTCTGTGTATATATATAGGTCTATCGAAATAATGGCTTTAAGAGTTGGACATCATAGTTTTTAACTTTTTAAAATGAATTTTACATTTGAAGGTAAGAATTATAAAACCAAGCACAGCATGTCCCATTTGGCTTTGACTTGGAAAGCCGTGCCATGTTGGCGCAAGCACATTTTGTGAAAGAACTTCCAGGTCACCAGGTTTGAGCTATGGCACAGTCCTGCTTTCTCCAGGCCATGCAGGCCCGCAGGAGGATGCGGACATGTTCGCATTGATCGCTGATGCCCTTACCACTCGTGGAGTAGAGACGGCCAAAGACTTGTTATGTGGTTACGTTTGATTGGCCTTTGCGGTGGAGACGTCTCCCTGGGTACCGCAAACTCGAAGCCGCACTTTGCAGCCGCAAATCCAGAGATGAGGAGGGAGCTGGGAGAGAGAGCCTGCTCATGGCTTGCGTAGTTTCGTTGCTGCACCCTGGTGCCAAAAATTCAAGCCTCCCCCGAGTGATGAGTAGTAGTGGCCATACCGTGAATGGCAACAAATACGAGGGTTACGTGAGCCATCGTTCGTGTCCTTCAATCTGAAGCAGGCTAAGCCCAACCAGTCGAAAGTTGTAAAAATTTTGCATGGGCTCACATCTGGACAACGTTCAGGCCAGCCAATGGTGCCTCAGGCTCACAGTTTTTCCAGGTTAATAGCCGAAGGCTATCACAGACTGCAGAGAAGCCGCCGCGTGATGAAACGAGCAACACGGAGTGAACACACGCAGGTTAGATTCGTTGTTATGGGGCAGGTGGCAGCTGCACATCACACATCCGTAGCAGCCTCGCCCGCCTTGTGCCAGTGTGAGAGTCGAAACTTGTTTTCCGTAATATATTGCAACGACTTCTTCGTAATGAATACATCTTGTACAACAAGTGCTTTGAGCGACATATGTCTTGAAGATTTCAGCCCTATGTCATGAATGAATGGATAAATGAATAACTATATATATATATACTCCTATATATATGTCACATATTAATTATGTTTTTTGTAAGGGCAGGTTTTCGTGCCAGCCTTTATTTCGGAATAGTGTTTACGAGTGTCTGCAAAGGCAAGATTCAATGTTTGATTCGTAGCGTTTTTTAGGCTTCAGGGCAGCACAAGTTGTGTTTCCTTTGGTTTGGACTTTGGATTGAAGTGTTTGTAGAGGCAGAGTTGAACTTGTATTGTTGGTTGTGAATGTCTGTTTCAGGTCTTTTTTGCGTTTCAGAAGTTCATGTTTGCATTGGGTTGGTGTTGTGTTCAAGGGAACTTGCGAGAAGGAACTTGCAATTCACGATTGGTTTGATTTTTGGTTTAGTGTTTTAACTACTTGCGCAAACAAGTTTTAAACTTAAAAACACGGGGTTCCCACTTACGTAAAGGTTCATGGCACATAGGTCAACGATGAGCGTCTATTGCCGTGGCAGCTGCAGTGCGAGGCCAGCCTAACACCTCGCCGTCACCATGGCCTCGCCGCAGCTTGGGCGTGATTCGTGATGCTGTGTGCCGGCATGTTCTGGCACGTTCCTGTCCATGTGGCAACGCCTGTGGGTCCAAGGAACATGGTGGAGACATTGATGAGCTGGACTTCACCAGTGTTCGGCCGAGCTCTTCAAGAGCACGGCTTTCGGAGGAAGAATTCGCGAATGGACCCTCGCGATATGCTGCGGGTAGTGCCGGTTTCCGACGAAGTGGCGGCAACGAGGGCGTTCAGGCCCTGTCAACCATAGAGCTTTGCCATAAACGGCAACGGCTATATTTTAAACAATTTTTGCGATGCCAACTGTATCCACCAGCGTTTAGAGTTGGTGTCAAGTTGGTGTGTTGGATTTGGAATTGTCAAACAGGCCATCCCCGTAAAGCCCCGAGCGAATACGCGGCACGTGGGAGGTCGCTCATGGACACCATGGGTCCACGGACAGCCCGCCTGGAAGGGGAGCGCCCCGAAGCCACTCCCAGCCGGTGACGAAGAAAAAGAAAAAGGCCCAAGCGCCGAGGCGTCACTACATTGCCTTGGGTTTAGCTGTTCAAGCCTTCACTTGAAGTGTTTTGCACTTGTGTTGCCCGTTTGCTAAGTCGCGCCGACATGCGTTGCAGGCCATACTTTGAAGCGGAGGAGATCGACCACACGCCCCGCGATACATTGGGGGAAGTCCCGCAACAGTCCCAAGATTTCGGGTGGATGCTGCCCGGTTTCCCATTTGCGGCATTTGCCGGATTCGGATCTGCAGCTCCCTCCTCGGGGCCAGCCACTGGTGAGAAGGAGGAAGACCCAGCCTCCAGCGAGGCATGTTGCCTCTTTCCAAGCATGTGCCCTTGGTCACTCGTGCAGGTCGATTGAAGCGGGTATGGCTCTTCTTCCAGCTATTGAGAAAGCCTGTTTACCCATAAGATCTGAACCGTGCTCCAAAACGACAGGCGGCTGCAGCTGAGTCGCCGCAGGAGACTTTGTCTCAAAGATGCGGGGCAGGGCTGAGGGCAAGCAAAGCGATGCTGAAGCCGTGTTTTTGGTAAACAAATCGTAAAAGTAGATAAAATCGAAGAGCATCATATATTCATAAAATTCCAAACAGCACATTTAAAACATAACTTTTCCACATAACAATTTTTCCTGAAACGTGGCTCTGGCTACACATCCAGTGTCATAACTCTAAACCCAATCTGGAGCCACACTAAACACCATCCCCGAATGGTGGAGTGGTTTCGAGAAAGCATGACAAGGCCAGTAGACGCTTCAGTCCCAAAGCATTCTGCAGGAGGGTCTGAGCTTTGCCAGCTTCACCCTCCCCTTTGCAGCCTTTGCAGGTTTTGGTGCCTTGTCTCAACTGGGGCTTGTCGCAACGGTCCTTTAAGGGGACGGCCCCTTGGGAAGAGCCCCTTAACGGGTAAACCCTGACTAAACAGGGAATCTGCCTTTTTGGTTCTTTGTTTTTGAGTAGTAGCAGTCGCAGTCGCAGCAGGCGTCGTAGTAAGTAGGAGTAAGTAGTAGTAAGAAGTAGTAAGTAGTAGTAAGTAAGTAGTAGTAAGTAGTAGTAAGTAGTAGTAAGTAGTAGTAAGTAGTAGTAAGTAGTAGTAAGTAGTAGTAAGTAGTAGTAAGTAGTAGTAAGTAGTAGTAAGTAGTAGTAAGTAGTAGTAAGTGGTAGTACGTAGTAGTAAGTAGTAGTAAGTAGTAGTACGTAGGAATAAGTAGTAGGAAGTAGTAGCAAGTTGTCGCAAGTAGTCGTAAGTAGTTCCAAGTAAGTCGATGTACCCTTGAAGCGTTAAACCATCTAAGCCCGTTCACGTAGCTGCGCTGAAGCCTTCGAGTCAGGTGTCCGAAACCAAAACCGCCTAGAACTCCCGCTTTGAACTCCCCGTCAATTGGCCTGGACTAGTAGTAAGAACTACGGCTGCGAAGTCGCAGTGGTAATCAACGAATTTGCAGGCGACGAGGGCACTGCGTCGAAACCGAAGGCGAAGGCGCCCCCGAAACCAAAGCCTCCGGCGCCCAAGCCGCCGAAGCCAAAGCCAGGCGCCGAGTTTAAAGGGTTTGAGAGGGTTTGGTGTCAAAAAGGCTGTGAAGGGAGCGGCGCGCTCGACCAGGTGTGCTCAGACAAGCCTGTGTAAAAATGTCTATGGTGAAGATTCGCTGTGGGGCGCGACGGGCAGTTTTTTTGTTCATCTTGGAGTCTTTTGTTGCAGCTAGCTGCTGTGCAGGGGCGTGTTCATGTCTTGGGTTACATGTGTACTTTACGAGAAGGAGGCCTTGGTACTGTTCCATGGGCTTGGCCAAGCGGAATTCCCAAAAGTGCAGCGTGTGGCCTCTCAGGTCTCCAGTGGCACGCAAAGAACAGAAGGACGACCAGGCTGGCGAGGGCTCCGGAATCAAGATGGCACGTAAACAAGCCATCGGAACAGGATCAGCTAGTCTTTGTTTCATATGGGTTAACCTGATTAGAGTCGCCCCTGATTGATGGACGGAAGGTCAAAAAGATGGCTCAAGTCGGGTGGCAGCCTTGGGCGACATACGCTGCCGAAGATGCCGAGGACAGCCTCGATGACATCAGTGCGGCTTGACCCTGCACTCGTTGCCCGTAGAAGCCGTTAGCTACTTATCTTCCCTGGTACCTTCACTGGGCTTCCTCTGAAAACTATCCTCTCATCCAAAATCTGGAACCTTTCAGCTAGGGCGCCCTAGATTTTTTTTCCTTAGCCAGCCCCAATACATGATGCTGAGAGGCTGCGTTCCAAACGTGAGAGGGTTCCCGGAACAACGGGCGCAGGGCAGCATGGGAATGATTGGGCATGCCAGCTTGGTCCATAGGAGCCAGGGAATCAGGAAAGCATCGTGTTGCCCCTCCGCCCGCCGCACAGCTTCATGGCTGCAAGGTGCCAGAAACTCACTCGAAAGGACCCGATACCCGATATTACCCGATCTTCACACGTCAGATGCGTGAGGTGTCTGCTTATCGTCGGTTCTTGGCTGTTGCTCAGGCAGTCGGACTTTGGACCAGCTCTATGCCAAGCTTTTTCAACGACAGAAGGACGGCAAGCTCGGCATGCGACTCGTGGGGCAGGACGCTGGCTTACGACGAGGGACTTTAACAGCTCCACCCTTCAAAGGCTTCCAGCCTTCAAAGGCTTCCAGCCAACCTTCAAGGGGCCTGGGGCACTCCCCGACAGCAAGTTTGCACGTTGAATCACTTAATTCGCCATGGATAGGCAGCTTTCCTTTCGTTGCACGGCGCAGTTGCAGAAGCGCGTGGAGCTGGTTGTTTGCAGGACGTTTTGGAGCTCGCAGCGCGCGTGGCCAGAATGGAAACACTGGCGCCGAACCTGCACGAGCACGAGAAGGCCAGCGATTGCGAGCGCAAGAGATAGTATGCGTAGCATAATACTGTAACTTTCAAAAAATATAAAGAGAGAAGCATATCGCAAGATAAGAATGACGTGAAAACCCACAAAAACCCCCAGATCCCGAGGCCAACCCTGGTGGGGCCCACAAAACCATGACAGCCTATGCTGCCTTGATCCTGGACTCCATGCAGAAGTACGAGAACAGCTCCTGGGCGGATCCAAAATGTTCCGATATTTTGGGGGCTTTGGGGTTCATGGGTGGGCTTACAATCGAAAATCCCCACAGTGGTGGCAACACAACCTAAACCCTAAAACTCCGGACCAGGCCATCGTTGTAGGGACAAACCCGAGGCTCTGTGCTGGGCCTTTGGTGCACAGAGGCGCTGATCACCTTGTTTCGGGCGGGCGACGCGTACCAACAAGCTGAATTCTGCGTGCCTTTCTTCAGGGCCTTTGTTGGGTCCTTAGCTTTTGTAGCAGACCTCAGGTCAAGCAGAGGGTGCAGCCTTTTTACAGTTTAGGAACAAGAAATGGCTGTTTAGTGAGCTGCTGCTTCCGGTCGAGAATGATGTTGAACAAGGGAGATGATGTCAAGGTTGGTGTGGCCCTGCGCTTCCGCGATGCCCATATGCCCAGCCTCCACTTGCGACTGCTGCAAGGCACATCTTTGTGTGGCAACTGCATCGCAGTCTGATTTAAGGCTGGGCTTGGGGATCACGCTCAGCATCAGACTCTTGTGAGAGGCATGGCAGACGTTGTCAGCCCCGACTGCCGGCTTTGTGATCCGGGGCTTGTTGACTACATCATTGACCAGCTCGACAGGAACAGGAACAAGCTCAACACTCTCACGGTGGAGCATGCGCTTGCCATTCTTTGTGTCCTTCGAGCACCACACCGGGTCAGTGAGCAGATACGGCATTGCCTGCTGGTGATCCGCGGCTTGAAGTCCGAGCCATACCTTTGCGTCCGGGCACCTTGGGCAGCACCCGGGCACATTCACCACGGAGCCTTGATAAGAAGCCTTATAAGTGCAAGAAGTTCCGCGGCATGCCTCCGTAGATTCTGTAGATGCTCCTACAACCGTAGGCTTTGGTCACCGCAGCCGAGCTCTACGAGGTTGTTGGAAGCCTCATTGAGCGCGAGAGGGCATCAAAGCAGAACACGCGGGGCTACTATGGAGGCCCTTCGCCTCGCAGACACACTTGTGTCATCTTGTGTTTTAGGTTACTTTCTTCCAGGGAAGTTCACACATTCTTCGTTTCATCGCTGGGGGCACGGATGGTTGGGGATGCTTAATATAGATGCTTAGATGGATGAAGGGGTGGACAGGCAAGTGACAAGGGCGACCCGGTACACAAGAAATATGATTCGGCCACTTCCGAAGGCAAACTCGGGGTTGCGATTTGTGTTGAGATTGAGGGGTCCTTTGACCATACTGCCCAAGTATTTGCTCTGTTTGCCCCCTAAAACCCAGAAAAAAGATAGACAACAACAAGGAAAACCCTGCAAAGCGCAGCAGTTCAGGCTACGCCTTCGATGAAGATGCCCAGGATGCCTTTGTTGCTGAGCTGGGCCTTCCACCCGCAGGCATGGACGTGCGACTTGTGGCGACCGTGATGGACCTGTAGCTTTGACGCACAGCCGTTCTTAACGGCTGGGAATGTAGCGTGGTTTTCGGTTTTGGGGTTTGGAGTTCAGGGTTGTTTGGCTTGTGGCTTCAGACATGTGCACATTTCGATCCGGCATTTGCACTTCCCAATGCCAGTTGTAGATAGCCGAGGTATCCCAGCAATCGCAAACTTGCTGGTGCAGCACTGCGTGCTTTTGCAGCCATGGCAAAAATCACAAGCCACTTGGGCCAGCAAAAAAGCAGTCTTTCCTTCACCGTGAAGAGGATCACGAGGTCTGTGCCGACCTGGCTCAAATCAGCTGAAAACTGTGTGCTGCTGCTACGATGGTTTCTGCTTCACACAGAGGAACATGCGACACATGCGCAAAAAGGGCGTCCCCAGCGATCTGCCAAGGAAAGCACTTGCAAGACATTGTGGCTGGGGAGGTGAGGCCCATTTCCAACACCCTGCATGAGCATGCCAAGAGCCGCTCCGTCAACCTCCATGTTGCAGAGCTCATCCTTCTGGTGGCGAAGACGCGTCGCCTTCTCGGTCTTCTCAGCCATGCACAGCCATGCCAGAACCTGTGTGTTTTGTAGAACATGTGACCAGAAGCCTGGCAAAGGCCCTCCGCTCCGTCCCCACACCTTGAAAGGAGTAGCTTCGCACTTTCGCTGAGGGACAGATCTTGTATCTGATGGACTGACGCTTGGGTGGCACATGGTTGCACCACAACGGGGCCTGGGGCCCACATTGCTTTGAGTAGCTTTCCCATGCCAAGGATGATGATGGCCTGCAAGTCGCTGAGGAGTTCTACGCGAGATGCGGTAGCATGGCTGAACCGCAGGAAGCAGGTAGAACTTCTGGTGGACTTTGCATTGCTTTGGCAGTGTTTGAGCCGAGGAAATCGTGCGCCACATCTTGGTGTCTTTGCAGACCTTCCTTGCCCAGGCATCCTCCAGTTCCAACGGAGGTCCAGCAGCCGTGAACCGATCCCTGGCACAAGCGCTGCCGTTTGACGTCCTCGTGCGTGTGGGCGACATTCACCACGAGAACTCTGACGTCGTTTCCCCTTTGTGTCGCTGCATAGATCTGCAGGCCAGTTGACATGCTCGTCGAAGTAAGTTCGTTTTAATCAGTATGTCAGACAAGGGCTTGTTAGGAGAAGCTGCCTACAATCAGCTGTTGTTGGGGCCGGAAAGGAAAGATAGTTCTTGGAGCTTGAGCCTCAGATTTGCGAAGGTGAATCTGAAGAAGCCAATGTCAGACATCCATGTTGTACAATTGTCCCAGGTCTTGAGCAAAGTCCCACCAAAGCTTTCATGTGTGATAGCATGGTCGGTTGTCTGAGCTTCTTGGCCCCCAAAGCTGAGGGTACCCTGGATTGCTTTCTCGATTTAGTACAGCACCTTCTTTCTTCGCACTTTGGGCGTCAGCTCTCGGCCGCGCCCCTCATTTTCTGAAACCAATGTTCTCGTTTTTCGGTGCGGTCGCTGCACCTTTATCACACGGACCTTCAAGGGGAGGGACCCTATCTTAGTTAAAAGCAAGCCCCGATTCAACCCTGACACGTGCCAGCCCTAGCCGTAGCGACGGAGCGAGGCGGGAGCCTCCAAAGAGTATCGCGATGACTTCGTGAACGCCGGCGCCATGGCAGTCCCGCTTCGTGTTTTCGACGAGGCATTTAGCTTGAGAGCCATGTCATGGCAACCCATGTATGCTCATGTGCTGGCGGGCGAACGTGGACAGGCAGAGGTGCACACTCCCGAAGCATGCGCGGCTTCAGCCCGGATCATGAAGGTCTTGTTGAGCCTGGGATGCCAGGTGTTCTAGCCAAGCAGCAAGACATCATGTCGGGCTTCGGGCCTTCGAGGGTAGCATCTCGTCTCTTGCGGGGCATCCTGGCTTGCTTTTGCAAGGAACAGCCTTGTGGCTTTAGCAGCCTACTCAGGCCTTCTGGCACATTACAATGGCATACGGACTTCGGGCGTTGTCTCAGGGATCGGTTTCTCTTTGATGACTGCTTCGCCTGGCAGACGTCCTGCACATGGACCCTTCTCGAAAGCTCTAGCGACCGAACTTGCGTTGCGAATTGAGAAGCAGAAATGCCGTTTCGGCAACAATACCTGAAGTGTATCTGCTAACTGTTTGCTAGCTGGAACAATAAATTCACACGTTAGCCGTAAAAGTCAAACCGCGCCGAGAAACATGCATCAGCGAACGACTGGTTTTGCTGTTTTTCCTTATAAGGAGTCGGAATTCATTCTTGCTCGACAAAGTGGCAGCTTTATATTCAATTGCTCTGCAGTTCCGCGAAACGGGATCTTTGGAAGGCAAAATTGTCAAAGCAGGTGCAAGTGCGAAAGACCCAAACCTCGAGACGGAAAACTTCGTGAGCACGGCGAAAGCATACAAATCTTTCGTAGTTTCAGACACATCCACAAGAAGCCCTTGTCTTGTTTGAGGGCTCATGCCTTGAAGTTGGGCCTATTTGAACATTCGCACACCAAGGACGGAGTCAAAGAAAGCCGCCAGTCAATTCATGGACGCTGGTGGCCCACGGCTACTCCTCAACGTCCTGAGCAAGCAGTCGGACAGCTCCGAGGTGATGACGGGGCTCCCAGAAGCATAACTTGGGCTGGAAGACAATTTCCTGGGGAGGGCCAGCTTTTGACAAGCATCCTCATCGCTCTGTGTATCTCTAAGCCACACAAATGCGAGTCCAACTTCCGCTAAAGATCCCAAATCATTAGAATCACTAGACTACGGCATGAGATGGCAAGCAGATTAAGTCCTTGAGAGGTCGTGCACCACTGCTTCGCAGCCATGGCCGTGGCTGCACAATTCCTGCCAGCACCTTCCTCAGATTCCATGAAGGGATGAGTCTTGAGGTGTGTGAGGTGTGTGTGGGGGAGAGTGGGAGGAGGACCAAGACCACAAGCCAAGGAAGCTGGTTGGCTGTAGGAGCAGGTCGAGGTCACATTTCAGCAGGGGTCCCCCCATATGTCTCTCCTGCTGTCAGTAAACGTACAGGTGCTCTTGGCCAGCGGCGTTGGCCAGCTTTCAGCTGGTTTAAGTGGATCCAGATTCACTACGAATGTCCAGACATTTCATCCAGAGAGCCTGCCCCAGCTATGTTGGAACTGTGGGGCCTTGGGGCTCACTTGGGGCTCACTTAGGCTTCACCGGCGACAGGCAGCGTGTGACCCCGAACCCTCCTTGCCTGGGGCCGAATATCATCATCAGCACTCCCCGATCATCAGCGGGACCACTCGCCCAATCTCGCCAAAGCTGCCGGCCGTGGCAGTCCCGACTGCGGTCGTGTTCAGTAGTCAGTAGTTGGCAGCTTGCTGCTGGTTTTCATGATATTTCCAGGCCGTGCTGGTATCTGGGACTTCCATTTTCTCGGATTGTTTCGGATATGTGCGGGCATTCAGATTAGCCTTCTGGTGTGTGCGCTGTGATGCCGTTGCTTTGCCACCCTTCGGGCGCTGAATAATCTGGTGTGTGAATTTCACATTGGCCGCTGGGCCGTTAGGCTTCCAGAGTTGCAGTCAGGAAAACCGAGACCTGACGACACGTGTGGAATGCTAGCGTTCGTGCGAGAACGGAAGTCCCGGGGTGTACCAGGCTGTTTAAGGCGAACGGTGTGGGCGCTGATCGCCTCCCGGTGCAGCAAAGGTCCGCTGGGCGTTGGTGCATCCGCAGCTACCCCACACAATGACCTTCCTGGACTTTTAGGGTTTGTGGTTCTTGGTGACTTGAGGCTTCAAAGGCCAAGGGTTCAACTGGGCCTCGCAAGCGGCATGATGCAAGTGGATTTAAACCATGCATGCTCCACTCCACGCTGGTCAGCAGGACCAGATCCTGCGTGTGGCGGATGCGCACGTTGCCTCCATTGCAGACGTGTTGCCGTGCCTTGGCTGTCTTGGATGCTGCATAGGTCCACGACCCAGGTGGCGTGTTTGCACCATAATTCTTGCGTCCGCAGGTGGGCTTGCCTTGCGGTCGGTGTCCTCACCGAGTGTGAGCATGAGGAGAGCCAGGAGATGATGCGAGCAGCTATCAACCAGGATCTACTCCAGAGCATGTTGACAAAGATGCGCTCTCATTACTCTTTCCGTGGTGATCTGGACTTCTGCATGCAGCTCATCGACAGCGCTGCGAGCTGCGACCTGTCGGACCGTGTCATCCTCTCTGAAGATGGCGCGCTGCTCAAGATGCCAACGCCGAGGTTGGATGTCCCAGAGCCGCCCAAGGATTTCCACGCAGAGACCGTTGCCATCGTCCCCGAACCTGTCAACATACAGGGTGACTGGCACGAGCCATTGGACTCTCAGCTGTTTAGGTTTTTGCTTGTCCTTTTGGGTGAGGGCACGGCAGAATGCAGCCATGTCTTTTTTGGCATGCAGAGGACGTGTTTGGGCCTTTAAGAACGCTGGGAGTTGGCAAGTCGGCGGCCGAATTTGGCGCGGCAATTACGAAGGAGCAAATCGACGTGCTGCGAGGCCCCCTTTTGATGCCCGCCGAGCCGAAATGTGCCGAAACCAGTGCCGAGTCCAGCCCCTGTCCAGCCCTCAGGTGTGGCTTCTGCGCCAGTCAAGCAGCAGATCGCGAGCCAGTTTCTGCGAGCGGTTCGAGACGAGTACTTGGAAGGCAGGATCCTGCCATGGCTTTGCGTATTGTAATTCAATCCTGTGAGTTTTTTGCATGAGTTCAGAATGCTTAACTTCTTCTTCATGACTTTTCTTGATGCCCCTGAACATCCTGAGGCAAAGCTGGGGCTATCGAGACCTTCATGACAAGGAGAGGGCCTCCAGAAGAAGGTGACGATGGGGTCCTCTATGAAGGAGAGTACCTACTTACAGCTGATGAGCAAAGAGCACTGAGGCCGTTCATTCAGCGTGCCTCAGCTTCAGACCTTACCTTTGCTGACCTGCAGTTGCTGATTGCAGTGCCAGCACCTTCTTCTCGCAAGATCTTGCAGCTTAAGCCAACCATGTTAGGGGTGTTCATGGGTGTTCCCAGCATGTTGGGGATGTTCAATGGCTCAGCTCTTTGCAACCCTGTGCCTAGGGATGCAAGACGCGCCCGAAAAGCCCAAAGAGTTTCTGGAGATCGAGCACCGGTGGAATGTCAAGGCCTAGGGTTGAAGGATCAACGGCCTTCGATTCAAGGTTTAGGGCAAAGTTTAGGGTGTTGCCTGGACAGAAAAGGAGGCGTTCCTTCCTGTTCGCGTGGGTGCACGCAAATGCAGGCTGCAGAGGACATGCCAGAAGAGCAAGGCGGGGGGTTTTGTGGGGTGGGAATCGGGGTCAACGGTTCAGTGCACATGCGCCATCATGCGCCATCTCTCTTGTTGATCAGCTTGATCTGCTCGATGCCTGCCTTAGGCTTCTTCGCCTCTGTCTTCGGTGGCTCCACGCCTGCCGCAGCTGAGCCAAAGGCAACAGTCGAGGCTGAGCCCAAGGCAGCACCAAAGTCTGAGCCGAAAGCCCAGGCTCCGACAGTGCATGCAGTAGAGTAGAGCTCGTGGCCTCTTGCGAATGTCTTGCTCCGACATCTTGCTGCAAGAAGTCGTGTTATTCGCAGACCAGGACACCTGCTCAGGATAGGGTCGCTCGTCAAGAAACGCTGGAGGTTTGAGAAAGGCATGCCTCCGGCTTTATGTTTAGCCTCCGCCCGAAGGTGTGGCTTCGCCTCAAGCTGGCATGCCCTCTAGACACTTCCGAAGGGACTGTCGGATCGGCATGCCAGCAACATGGCACCCATCTGGCTTCAAAGAGCAGTTCGGCATGGGGGGGGGGGGGGGGGGGGGGGGGCTGTCCTAATCTGTGGACAGATTCTAGAGCTGAGGACAGCAGGGAGCCTGTATGTGATTGTTGAGGACTGCCACAACGTCATAGCCACGGGGTGCGCCGACGGCAAGGCGAGCCGCTTGCTGGTCTGCTTTCCGAGAAGTGTCCAGCAACCAAGGGACCTGGATGGGATGTCTGCTTGCGCCACTGAGGCCAGAATTCATGACGTGCGTTCTGGTCGGCAGCTGGCCCTCGCTGACATGATTGAATCCATGGGTGTGGCTTTGTGTGATATGCGCGTCTATCTGCTACTGTGACAGAAATCGCATGCAGAGTCGCAGGAAGGTGGGCTAGATCGCCGGAGCCCACAAAGCCATGGCAGATCACAGCATGCTTCGCATGTGTCAGTCGGACGCAGATACCCAGAGAGTAGGAACAACAGAAGCAGTATGAAGCGGTTGTTCGGGATGAAAGGGTTAGCTGAGACTACGCTGCAGGTGAGCACCCGGCATGATGCCACCAACCGCGATGGAATCAATTCCCTTCTGCTGGCGCCACGGCCTCAACTCAAGCCCTTGTTCCGATTTGGGCGGAGTGTGAAGCCTTTGTTGAGCCAATCAGCCGTGCAATTCCACGAGCTGGGCTTTGCGATCGTCGCTTCGCAGTAGGACCGCAGGAGTGCTCCTCACGAGATCTTAAGAGTACTAACAGTGCCTTGTGTGCGTTTGCTTGAGCAGACCTTGGGCCCAAAAGGCGAAAAGGCCCAGGCCATGCCCACCAGCAAAGTCTCTGCGGAAGAGAGGCCCATGGAGCAAGAGCAAAAAGAGCAAAGCAAAGAGCACAGCAAGGTCTCTCCGGGAGCTCCCGAGCTCGAAGCTTGGCTGGAGAAGACCTTGAGCCGCTTTGAAGGTGGAAAGCAGGTGGTCATGGAGAAGCTCAAAGAAGATTGGTGCTCCGACTATGCTACTCTCGTCGAGAGCTGGGAAGACCTCAAGGACAACATTCCTGGAGCATTGCGGAACACGATATCGCAGCAGCTGGCGAAGGATCGGTTCAACAAAGTCGACGCCGTTCCTCAGTTGCTTGCTTCAAACTGGATGGTGTCATGGGCAGTAGCCTTGTTGGCAATGGTGGCCCCCTCCGTGTTGGCTGCATTCAAAGATCGCGGCCGTCAAGCAGAACAGGTGGTCGAGCAGAATGTGGGTGAGGTGTGGGTACCATTGGGGGTGTTCTGTCTCTTACAGTATCTGGCCTGTGCAGCCATCGCGCCGAAGATTGGCTGGAATATGATTGAGCAGCGCTCAAACGGCATCAACCTCAGGGAGGCCATGCGCAACAACATGACGAATCAGGCAGTGATTGGCGCGCTGTTCCTCACAGTTGTGTGGACCATGGCCGTGGACCAGACCATGGCTGGCGACGACCGGTTCTCGCTGATCTGTCAGTGGTACGAAGGCTTCTCCACATTAGCAGTTGGGCAGCTAATCGTCGCAGTCATGACATGTGCTTTCATTACGCTCTACCTTGAGCCCCTCGACGAGACAGCTTCCTTGAAGTTTGTGAAGGACAACTTCGTATACTTTGGGGAGCCATTGGCACTCATGCTGGCGGCCTTGTACAACGGACTCTGTGCAACGATCTTATGGGTCTTCACGGTGTATGGACTTGGTTTGGGTGTGTGCTTCAGCATTGTGGTTGGTCTTGCAATCCTTCGCTTGTCTGCCATTTACGGATATCTGTGCAGATGGAAGAATCCGTATCTGACAGTTGAGGATGTCATAGCCCGAACCCAAGAAGCAGCCAGCATGGCACGTGCCGGGGACCTTGCAGGTACCGAATGAGAGGGCTGGGGGCAGCGCGAAGAGGGGCCTCCTGAGCTTGCCTTAGAGCGTCAAGCCATTCGCTGAGTGAATGTGCTTCAAATATCTGCAAATCTCCCGCAGATCTCCGATTGCTCCGTTCGCGCATCAATGCATGTCGCGGACGTGGATTTGAAACCCTTGGCCTTTGGCCGCTTGTACTTTGCAGTTCGTCATAGCCCATGGGCCAAAACATCCAGAAAACCATCACAGCCGGACGGCTTGAAGTGCAAGCCCGCACCCCAGGCCGGGGCCACGTGGGCCGATCCTGCTGACCGGGGCCTGGGATGGTCGCTGGCACGAGTGGGAGCAGTGGCCCACACGGCCGGGCAGCCCAGAGGGGGATGTGTGCGGCAATGCCTCCAGAGATGTTTTACTGAGTCAATCATTCCATGCATATCCACACACACAGCCCTCATCTAATAGATGCTGCTGGATCTGGACGTACGGAGCATCGGCGCACCGCGATCCAAGAAAGCTCAGACCTGCCCCCGCAGAACAGGCTACTTCGAATTGCATCTTCAAATTCCTTGTATATGCGAAGCCCCAAGACCAGAAGAATGTGGCAAGCACACGTTGAAGGCCGTCCCTGAAGTAAGGCCAGCAGAGCAGGCAGCAAGACTCTGATCAATGTAGGGCGATTTGGATGATCATTCATGCTTTCGCACCAGCGATGTAGCAGCCGTAGCCCCGAAAACTTCATGAGTGTGAGTCGGAACACTTACATACGCGCTTCATGCTTGTGCAGGCCGGCCAAACCTGCAGAGTCCGTGTTCTCAGCTGCTCTCCAGTCCTTCTTGCGCCAGAAAGCCAATAGACTGACCGTGCGATGCCGTGTGGCAGTCGCAGCAGGGTCAATCTCTCATCTCATGTTAGGGTCAGGCCGGTGGGTGACTTGTGGAGCATAGAATCCTACACTCGCTTCAAGGTTTCTTCGAGGAGAGCCGGGCGTAGGCACCGGATTGAGTACTGCTGAGACGTTATCGAAGGATGTACACCAGAGCTTCTCTTCTACAGAGGTTTTTGGGTGTTGGCGGAGGTGGCTGCTTTCCATCCTGCTTCCACAATTATGTTTGCAGGTCATGACAACCACTTGCATGCCATTGCTCTCAGTGATTGCTGCAACTACCTGGTGCGGCTCTCACTCGAATGGCGCGGGTACCGGCAGAGAAGGGCCCAAAAAACTCTTGTCGTGCTCATGGATGTCGGGAAATGCCAGATTCACGGGGCACTGAGATTTTCGATTTATACGGTTTCGACGAGCTCCAAAGCGACAGCTGATCTCCACATGCCTTCGTATGATTTTTCGTGATTTTCTGGTGGCCTAGGCCTGCGCCTGTTCGGCAGGAAGAGTCCTCGTGTATCGGCGGAATTGCCCGCTCCAGCCTCAGGGTTTCCATGAGTGGTACTGGCAAGTCAGGCAAGTGACTAGAAAAGCAAAACGGAACGCCAGCTCTTCGCTCAGAAAGATGTTCGGATTTCTCTGAACAGGACTCGAGAAATTGAGTTGGCCGACGCGGATGATGTGGCGGATCTGAAGGAGGCAGCTGGCAGTTGAGCGAACGGCAATTGGTGAATTTCTCACATGTGTTGCTGCTTAAGCCGCCTTTGTCATGCTAGTCGCTGAAGCTTGGAGACCACGGCGAGTTTGTGGTGCAACGCCGCCGAACACTCAATTTTGCTGCCTTTGGCTGACCTTGCTGGTGAGGGGCCAAGTGTCCGCGAAGCCTAAGGCTTGGAACTTGCTGAGGGCGCTGTCGTCGTGGAGCCTCAGGCAAGGGCCTTGGGGCGATTGAGAGTCCAAGATCCGCGAACATCGCACAGCCCCCTGTCCTGACAGGACAGCACAAGCTGAGTCACAAAGATATGTGAAGTGCAGGACCAGCTCCTGCCGGAAGCTTCCCTGGAGGGATTCAAAAAGCGCTCAGACTTGGTGCGGCCCTGAGACCGTCTGCTGCACCTCGGGTACACTCGTGGTTGTGTAGAAGCGCGTTAGCCCATCATGCCCAAAACGCATGCCTTCAACGATTCCGTGCACACAAAGAGTGCCTTCATGTGCCTTCCTAGGATGCCGTTGAGCTGCCTGCTCGATTTCGCTTGCGGTTTGCTCGGGCCCCCAGCTGCTGGCACAGTGCTTGGGAATTCGGAAGCAAGGGGTTGCTGACTCTCAGGACGAGAAGTGTAACGAAGTGTAATGCGTTTAGCGTACTTGTGTTCACAGGTTGGCTGTCTGACCAGTGGATATCGGAAAGCTTGGCGCTCCTTGGAGCACGCAAGGGCCTTGGGACTTTCAGTCTCTCTGCTGGTGTCCCTTGTAGTGACTGGTACCGTATTGTAGTTCTTGCTTAGAGGAAAAAGTCCGGTCGACATGCGCGCTCTTTCTGTCATCCGCTGCGACTTATTAGGGTGGCGCTGTCCATTGCCTCGTCTTGGTGCGGGAAGGCTGACAGCTTGCTCTTGCAGCTTTTTTTTGAGGTGCTTGTGATTCTAGTACGCCAGGCTGCAAGGAGTACCTCTATTCAGGCTCACGTACCTCAGCTGCATTCTCGGGTCAAAAGCTATAAGGATGCGTGCCGAGGAGGGGGCTTTATCCAACCGTATTGCCCCAGGTGATCGCTTGGTCCGAAAGTGGCAGGAAGCTCAGATGCCGGCCAGGAAGTCCGGTTTTGGTGTCAGCGGTGTAAAGTTCCAGGCCAGGTTTAGGCCGGATTTTGGATCCTTCTGTGTTGATAGCGACTATGGTGCAAGTCGAACTCTGCCACTGCGGGAATGCCAGTTACGTGTCTGCGCTGATTTGATTCGGCCAAGGTGTGGACAATGAATTTGGTCCGAGTCAAATTCTTTGTAGGGCGATCAACCATACTGCGCGGATCGTCTGCTAACCTCTCACACGCTGCGTCTTCCGGTTTGTGGGAAAATCAGCGAGAAAAGTTACGTTTAGTAAAGAGTGGCTTTTCGCAGCTCGCAAGAAGTGGCTTTTCGCAAGAAGTTTTTTCCGCAAGATGTGGGCTTTTTCCAAAAGCCTGCGAGAGCAATGCTGCGCGACTGCTCGCACAACGAAGCGAGAAATTACACTTGTCGAAATAAGTTGTGTTTTCGATCGAAGTTGCTTGTTCAAGAAAAGTGGCTTTTCGAACTGGCTGCACGCACAACGCCGTCACTTGTGCAAGAAGTTGTTTCGAGAAAAGCGGCTTCTCGAACAGACTGTGTGTGCAGCGCCATGAGAGAAGTGACGTTTCGCAAGAAGTTGTTACAGTTGTTTTCCGAGAAAAAACAACTTGAACCCTCATCATTGCGGTTGCCAGGCTGACAACAGGCTCATGTCCTCGGCACGGTGCACTGTAACAACGAGAACAAGAGCGCGGAATAGGGTAGGACTTTTCAATGAGGAATTTGGCGGAGCTTAGCTTTTTCCACTCCGATACCAGGCGCTCACGTTCTTGAAGCGTAAAGGCATCTAAAGGCCAAACGCCTCTTCTAGCCCGAATGGTGGGTGCCAGCACTCTTGAGTGCTTGTCACCACCCACCTTCGAGTTGTCCAAGCTCTCTCAAATGGTATTCAAGCAGTGAAACATCCAGCCTGACGCGAAAGACTCAACAAGAAATGCGCCAGTGACCCATTAATCGAGCTTGAGATAGGTGCTCACAGTCGGGCTACTCGTGTCTCGGCCCATCCCTGGAATTCCGAAGTTGCTACAAAGGTCTTTGCTTGAGGGTGCGCTCGAGCTGACGCTCCATGGGCTGAAGACTCAGCTACGGTCACTGTAGAGCGCGCATGCTTACGGGCCCTCCGGCTGCAGAGAGGCACTCCTCCATGGTCCGTTGCCTGGCTGCCAACGAGCTGTACTTGGCCAGTGGTGCCTTTGCCTAATTAAAGTCTCGGACCGGTAGAGGGCAGAAGGGGGGACAGATCATTCCGAAATTGATGCCGGCTTCGTTCGTACCTGCGCTGTACAGACTGTACCTGGATGCAGGAGTGTTAAAGCAGCTCGTGAACCTCAATGCAGGCGGCGATGATCGCAGCATTTGCATTTGGCGACGGGATGCCTCTTGTCTCAAACGCTGTGCCTGAAGTAGGGTCTTTGTTTGATTGTGCTAGAATATGGAGTCTTGGTTCTAGGGGGTACATTGTATGCAGGGTACCCAAAGCAGCCCAAACTTAGAGAATTGAAGTTCTACATATTGTGTGTATGTTTTCCTAGAATTGCGGGACTGGTACAGAAGTCGCTCCTCCGCTTTCCTTTGTTCCTCTTCGTTTGCTCCGGCTGGCCGGCTCAGGAGATCACAAACACGCAGGTGAAGGACGAGCGTACATAGCAGTCCTCAAGTGAGACATCCGACGAACTTCGTCAGCCAGCCAGCAGCCTAAGTTTGTGTCTCTGAGTCTCAGGAGCTGGAGTGCAGCAGCCGAATCACAAGTCATACAGACTTTGCCGGGGCCCTAGATCGCGTCAGAGCCATGATGTGTAAGGGCAAGATGGGGTTTTGCATGGGCCAATGGGGGGGCTCAGCCACATAGACCTGAACCAGAAAGGCTTCAAAATTTAGGTTGAAAAAGTGAACCAAGCTGAGAGTGTGCTCGATGTCCATCATGGGGAGACGCGTGCATGGCACAGCTTCCTTCTCATGCCTCGCAGCCTCGGCAGATGAAGGACAAAATTGGCCATGGAAAGCAAGATGTGGAAAGTCTTAGATGCAGCCAAGTAGTGAAAGCAACTACTGGCTTGATGTGGCGGTTGCGATGCAAGGTTCGTGCAGTCGCACTTTGCAACAGTTTTCATGAGCGATTGCTGCCCAGCACCCGGCCTTTGCGTTTTGGCTACTTTCTTTTTTTCAACATCGAAATGCGAACGAAAGGTCTGCGGGCGATGACCAGCGGGTGATCCTGTGGAACGTTCACCGAAAAGAGAAGCTTCGTGAGCTTCAGCCTTATGACTTCTAATCACTTTTGATCCTGGGCACTAGTGGCACTAGTTCCAATTCCGAGGAAGCAGGTAGCTGCTTTTGCTGCCTTGAGCTCATGCAATAGTTGCTCGAGAGCTTGTTTGTGTCACCCGCACCGAGGTATCAGCACCCGTGTAATGTTGCCGCTGTGGTGCTGATGGGTTCAGCTCTGGCAACTGCTGGGGAGGAGCTTCGGTTGGGGACACCCGGTGAGACTTCATGACTTTGTGCCTTGACTTGGCTCACCGCCTGTGCAAGGATGGAAGACTGCGCATTTGGAACACTGCCCCATGGTGGCATTGTGGGGTCCGGCAACTGAAGGGTGGTTCAATCGGTTGAAGTGACACTGCGCAACTCCTCCAGCATCCGCCGAATTAGCAGCCATCGCCAAAGGATGTCGAAGGTTCGCTTGACAATCAGCTCGGTGCGGTTTAAAAGTAGCTGCAACAAGTGACGGAGCTTTCAGACATTGACTCTGCAAACCACTTGCTGCTGAAAAAATGCTCACTTCGGACGGTCGGAACGTGAATGAACGAAACCTCTTTCAACAGACAAAGTAGCAGACCTCAACTGATCTCATCAGGAGTCTGCAGAGCTGCAGCACAACTTGAAGCCGGGGCCTCGGGGGAGTGCTTTGGGGGGGAAGCGGCGCAAGAATAAGGGGAAATCCAAAACAGGCAGCGCTTGCATTATGAGACAACTCTGGGTACAAAGGCATCCGCAGCGCCTCACCAGCCTCTCCTCTATGCGGGTCTTCTGACCTTCGGGGGTCCATGCTGGCAATGTCCAGCTGCTATTGTTAATGCAAGCTCTGCCGTTCTTCTGATAGAAGATTGCAAGAGCCATCGCTTCCGACACGATGCCCAACAGAAAGGATGCGACAGGACATGTCCTCCGCGCCCCTCCGCACCCCTCCGCGCAACTCCGCACCCTCGCGCTCTCAGCTCCACCCCCCGTGCCCTCCTCACCCTTCGCCGCCAGCTCCGTTTCTCTTGAGTCCCTCCCCTGTGTGCTATACGTGCTCGAGTGTAGATGTTTTCTTGAAGCCCGCCTGTCCAACTCTGTTTCCCTTGAGTCTCTCCAGCCTAGCAGAGCTTTCGTTCCTTTGGCTCCTCCCCTCAAGTGTGGCGCACCTTCTGGGCTCAAATACGCTTTGCACACTTGCGACCTCATCTTAACCCCATACTACGCTACCGTCCAGACGAATCGAAGCATGTTACGGCCAGCCCACATTCTTGTCGGCGCAAGTCGCTCATTGGGACTGCTGTAGTGGCCGTTCTTGTGCCGCCTTCGGCCATGATCTCACGGTTGCTGTGTTGCTGCATGGGCACGGTCTTGGGCCTCTCCGGCTCCTCGCCCCCCAGCATCCCAGCGATCCCTCCACCGCCCAAGTACCAACCAGATGCACTCAATCTCTCAGATTTCAAGAGCGTGGATGAGTTTCTTGAGGGGCTCGGTCTCCCTGCCGCAGAGTGCAATCAGAGCTGCAACTGCAGCCGCAGCTGCGCCTGTGAGATTCGGACCTTCAACGAAGAACACATATTACACCGGGTACGCAGCATTGAGATCAAAGGATGCAATTTGACTGGGAAGGAGATACGCCCCGAATTGTTGCAGTTGGAGCACCTAGAACGCTTGGTACTGGCACAAAACCGGCTCAGTGGACCCATGCCGAGACATTTCCCAGGATGCAGAAAGTTGTCAAGCCTGGATCTGTCTGGAAACAGCTTGACGGGTGCCATTGTTCTGGAAAACTACCTGGACGGTCGGAGTCGGATGAGGCAACTTGTGCTCTCCAACAATTTGCTCAATGGACCCATCCCTGCGATCAAGACGGTGGATTGTGAACTTCGAGAACTGCGCCTTGCAGGCAACCGCCTCTCAGGTGCCATCCCGCCACAGCTCCTGAACATGAAGAATCTGAAGATCTTGTCCTTGGCTGGCAACAAGCTCAACGGAAGCATCCCCGAAGTCTGGCAAGAAAGTCCGATGGAGCAGCTTTTCCTGGAAGAAAACGAGCTTCAAGGCGAGATCCCGGACAGCATTGCAAACATGAACAGCTTGGCGATTCTGAGACTCGAAATCAACTTTCTTGAAGGCAAGATCCCCGAGTCTTTGGGACAGTTGAGGGCTTTGGAGCAGCTCCGTCTCAATCACAATCGGCTTCATGGAGTTCCATGGCTCGGTCAGCTTGACCACCTCTCCGTGCTGCAGCTCAATGACTTGCCTTTAAAGTCACACATTCCGGGAGAGCTGGGCAATCTTACTCGTTTGGAGTTCCTGGATTTGTCAAACAGTGGCCTCCATGGATCCATAAAACATTTGGCGACCCTGACGGGGCTTCGTAGCCTTCGCTTGATGAAAAATGATTTGGGCGGAGAGCTGCCGGACTTCGCCGCCCCAAATCTGACGACGGTCCTTTTGGACAGGAATCATTTTTCCGGAGATGTGCATCGGGCATTCTGTCAAGCGCCACAGCTTTTGACTTTGAGCCTTCACCACAATCAACTCAGTGGACCGCTCCCGGAGTGCTTGGGGGACTTGGCGAACCTCGAGCAGCTCTTCCTGCATCACAATATATTCGTCGGTGAGGTTCCTGAAGGCCTTGCCGACTTGCAGAATTTGACCGTGATAACGCTTCACAGCAACCATTTCCGTGGCCGGCTCCCCAAATTGAAGCGCTCGTCCGTCGCAACCTTCCATAGCAACGACTTTTCAGGGTCTATCCCAGAGTTTGATTTTAAGCATTCTTGCAGCAATAGCCCCTGGTTCAGCCTGCACGGTGCAGACTGCGAAATTCTGGAAAAAGTCATGGTTCGTGAGAAGATTGTCGGTTGCAATGAGTTGCAGTCCATTCACAAGATGAATATCTCAGAGCTGCTGCAGCAGTGCCCCGAGACCTGTGGAACTTGCAGCGAATACCAGCTGAAGGCCAAGTTGACACTCCACGGGAACAGGCTGTCTGGGCCTATCCCACCGTCCGTCAACAGCTCGGAGATACAGGCTACCGCACTCATGGGCAACACGCTTGGTGATGGTGAAGCACTGAACGCTGATTGGCTCTCGCTGGAGGATGCTCACTCGAGAGTTTCGTGATGATAGGCGGTAGGTTGTGTTATGTCAGAACAGGCGAGCTCCAGCATGATGTCACGTTGCACGTATTGCGAAACTGCGGTCGCTGTGCACGATGACCTTTGCCCAGCCCAGGAGCAGCAGGATTTCCTCTACTTTTCGCCGGAGGCCAGAGTGCTGGATGTGCGTATGGCCAAAATCTTGTGCTTTCTGATGCTTCTCTTTGTGCTTCCTCCCTGGCGAACACGACTGACGAAAGCCACGGCAGCAGTCGCAAAGCCACCCGTCCTCAAGACCCTCACCCAGTCGCATGTTCAGGTGATGTTTGTCGTAGCCTGCTGCTTGGTGGGATGTCTCATTTCCTCTCCAGTGTATTATCTATTCTCGGGCAACTATTTTCAGGCAGATGGTGGTCAGCTGCTACTCAGAATGACGGCTTCCTACTTTGCAGGTTCTGAGGACAAAGGCATCAAGGTTTGCGAGGTGTTCATGGTAACCTCCTGGTGCACCTTTGACGTCTTCATTCGGGTGATCGCTCTCCGTCGCTTCAAGCCCGCAAAGCAAGGCAGCTCCTGGAAACAAGAAACAGTGCAAGCTTTGATCTGTGTTTGATCTCGTGTGAAAGTACCTTGAAGCAATCTCGAAGCCACTGGCTGTGGAAATGAGCAAGCTGAGGGCCAAGTTTTGTCGACGAGAGGTGCACGAGATATTTCCTATGGCTGCTGTGGTTCCTGGTGGTCTTAGTCATCTCGATGCCCCAGATTCTCTTCGCAATGGCCGAGGTTCGTGGCATGCAACACCGAATTAGCTTGCAAGAGAGTGGAGGTGACATGACATGGTTGCACAATTGAACCGTGGAAGTGACCGATGATGTGGCATGAACGTGCATGCATGAACTAGTAGCTTCTGTGAGGCCGTGCCAAAAGGATCAAAGTATCAGTGGCTGCTGGAGATTTTTCACCGCGGGGCTGGCGTCGTTGGTCCGTTTGTTGACCTCTTTCTTGCAAGCCCTCTGAGCATATGGTTTTCTGTAAAGGCATCGCAGTGGCTTTCCAAACCCATCCCAGCACACAATTTGTTGATGGCGCTGCAGCTTTGCTCGCAGTGGATGTTGCCTATGGTGGCCACGGTTCTTCTACATGAGAATTGCGTCGGTGGCTGGAAGATCTTTTGGGGTGTGTGCCCCCTCGGTGGCGACATGGGCGGCTTCGATTGGAAGGTCTTCGACATGGAGATTCTTACCACAGAAGAGATCTGCAAAAACAAAGTGCAACGCTTGTGGGAAGGGCGCTGCAGCCGTGCTGTGATCCAGGACTTGTCCCCCCTACTTTTGCAGAAGCTACTGGTGAAAGCTGCAGTTCCAGCTGGTCTTTGGTTTGCATGGTGCTCCTTGCTCTATTGTGGCCTTTGGTATCAGGATGGAAAGCTTCACCCTCTTGCTAGGCTTTTGACAGGGTCAATGAAGTCAATGGGACAACATGCAGGTCTCATGACCTGGCTGGAGCAAGCTATCGTTTGGTCCCCCTTCGCTCCCTTCTTGAGTGTGGCCATTTTGGCAGGTGTTGCGCATAACTTCATGCTCGTAGACTTCGCCTGGAGCAGAAATGTGCCTTTTGAGGCTCAGGCCATGGAGAGAGAAGGCGAGGAACGCCAAGAGTGCCACGAGCAGCAAGATCCGAATTCCACTGCATCGTTATCCCGATTCACCTTGCGGTGGGTCTTGGCCGTCGCGTGGGCCTTCCAAGTGTGGCATGCCTACGGCAATGGAATGGATGGAGCTCACCTGCTCATCTTGGCGGGAGGGCTCATTTTCTGTCCAGATAGTATGCTCAAAGTCTTTATTCCTGCTGCGCTGCCAAGCCTGGTCAAGCCGAGCAGCGTCGAGGTCGAGTTGCAGGAGCGAAATTCGGACTCCAGGTCCTCAGCAGGCTGATGCATCATCCTGGCTTGCGGAAGTTGCCTGAAGTTGCGGCCAGCGTAGCCAAGGTGCGGAGAGCGCGAAGCTTGCGGGGGGCGAGCGCAGGGAAAGTGTCAAGAATTATTCAAGATTGGCTCATAGTGGCACCATGCGAAGGTTGACGGCCGCCTGCGCCATTTGGACAGTCTCGACTTCAACTATTGAAAAAATGTGCTGCGTGGCGATGCATCTCCTGACTCAGGAAAATGGTAGCTGCTAGGACTTCCTGGGGTCGTTAGACTGAAGATGATACATGTAGCATCATGTAGCACCACTGCCCTCACCACATTCTTCTCGGCTCACAGATGGCATAGTGTCATACAGTGTCCATGACGTTTGATATTCCATCCGTGGTTTCGCTCGCCAGGGTCGTCGTCTTGGCGCATCTCCAGGCCTCCTTGTCTTTGCGGCCGGAGGTGGTTTCTCATTATCAGACAGAACTCGAGCCGGTGTACGTTGTGGAGGAGAAGCACTTTGAAGCTTGGCAGTGGAAGGACGCAGAGTGTTCATCGGCTTACGAGTCATTCTGTGATGCAGTTGTCACGAAAGATCAGTGCAAAGAGATGGCTGTTGTCGCAGGCAACGGAAAGCCTTTCGGACAATATTATGTTACCGCCAATGAAGGTAAGAAGGGCAAGTGTTACGTTTCTCACGCTAACATCTTCTTCGATGGTGGTACGAAACAATGGGTCCCAGCTATTGGCCAGCTTTGCCGGTGCTCTGGGTTGCACCTGCTCTACTCCCCACAGGATTTGGGGCCTTGTGCAACGACTGTCAACTCTCACGGAATCTGGAAGAATCCAAACAAAGAAGAATGCGAGTTTTACAACTATGGGTACTACTACGACGACGACAAGAAGATGTGCCTGCGCGCAGAGGAGCCTTGGCGGATGTAGATGTAGATATCCGTCATCTGACACAGGAGGAGTCTTGAACCGTCAATTCCCGAAAGGTTGCAGCTGTAGGATGCACAATGACAGTCCTTCTATGAGCCTTTGGTCATCCACTCCCCTGAAACAGGTACCGCAAATAGGTGGCCTTTGAGGAGGTACGCATTCCCAAAGTCACTCCCCATGTCGCTCCCTGTTGGGACGCTCCCGAGTGTTTCGAGTGATAATGGAATGAACTCGCAGCGATTTGTGGCGATTTCCGAATCTGCTAGGAGGCACCGTCCGGTGATTGGGTGTTGGAGGTGCACATTCGTCTGAGTTTGGGATGCACGTTCGTGTGACGGCTGTTCGGGGTGCAAGTTCGCGTGCCAGGCTTTTTGGGGCGCACGTAATTACGTGTGATGAGGCGTTTGGGACGTACGTTCGGCTGATGGGGCGCACACCCGTGTGACGGGGCGTTTGGGATGACACTCGCGTGACGGGGTGATATCGGGTGTTGGGGGTGCACACTCATGCACATGACGGTGCGCTTTCCTGTGACAGGGTGTTTAGGGTGCACTCTCGCGTAACGGGGTGTTTGGGGTGCATACGTTCTCGTGAACACAAAGAATCAACCCACTTTGGCGTTGACATGCCGGTATCTTTATCTTTGATGCAAAGCTTCCAGGCAACGGCTCGAGAGTGACATGCGCGAAGGAAGGGTTGATAGAGGTGGATTCAAAAGTGAAATGTCAGAAGGTTTAAACCAGGAACGCGAAGATGTTAAGATGAAGATCATGAAAAGATGTGTGCGAATGTCGATGGAAGTCAAGCACCTGAATGCTCATTCAGCAGCTTACCGGTTCCTATGAAAAGGCCCATGCGTGTCACGAAATCTGTTCCTGAGTCCTGTTGTGCCCCGTGCCCATGACGAGATCCTGCACAAGGGTTGCCAGCGCAACCTCCAAAAATGCGTTTCGCAGAGGCTTCGTGCACTCGAGGGTCACAATCTTGCGAGAGGGTCGCAAGTCGTGGCGTCGCCGCCGCACTGCTGCGCCTGAAACAAGGAAAAGAATGAGAGATGTGTATTACATGTGAGACTGGAACAGATAAGCTAGAGCTCGCGATGCGCTGGTGTGCAGATGTGCATACAAATGCAGAAAATACAAGAGATGCCATGCGCATTTTTTCGATGCCCTTCCCTCAGGCTCTCACAAAGTAGAACTGCTGAAAGCACAGCTAACAAGCTGGCCACAACAGTTCGAACAAATTTCCCGCTCTTGTCATCGCTCCACGCACGGTTTGAAACCTCTCAGTGTCGTGTCAAGCTCACATTAACATCGTTGTGGTCTCACGAGAGGTTTCCATATGCAAACATTGCCAAGTGTGTCGGCGGAAAGGCGAAATAATTGCTTTCAATCTTTTTTCTCAACAACCCTGAGCCTTTTTTTCCTGACTCACTCTTTAGACCATCTCGAAATTGCCCTAAAATCATTCCGACAGTTCTGGGCACCCATTTCAGTGGTTAGCTCTCATGCTAGTCCTCTACACCATTCATGCTGACTTCCAACCACTCTTTGCAGGTTGTTCTAATGGGACTATCAGTGGGAGTATCAGTGAATCAGTGGGATATCGATCTCTTTCGACTTCACCTCGCAGATGCTGCAACAGCACATGCGGAGTGCGGCAACGTGATTGCCCGAACGCAACAAATCTGAAGCCCTTGCACGTGCACGCGGGCCGCGCATGCCCGCTCGACACGGGTCTTGCAGCCCGCAGCTGACTTGGAAGCTTTTGCGATTTCTTTGCTGTAATGAACCAGCTAAGAACCGCGGAATTGGTACCCCTCGAGTAGCCGACAGGTGGCGGGACCAGGACATGTTGGGCCTCGTTACAGGCCCGGACACCCGCCCTCCCCACCCCCCCACCCTGCGGGTAGAGGGGTCACCTGTGACTTCTATCGGGTGTCACCTGTGACTTCTGTGCCGGGGTCGCTTGTGACTTCTCTGTCTCTGCCCTTACAAAATGCTGCAGTGTCGTCACTTTTGGATTTGGTTACCTTGGCGACCCTCCCTCGCTCTCCTCTCGCTTCTCCTCCCTCTTCCACCTCCTCCCCTCCAAAGCAGAGGGAAAACCCTCACACAAACAATCAAACAATCCATCAAAATTAAAACATCAAGTTAAAAAATAAGGGTTGTAGAGGACGGACTAAAAACTCCGGGAATGGGCCAAAGATGGTTTAGGGTAAGGGGGTTTAGGCCCTTACCGTGTTCAGGGCCTTCTTGCACCCTTGTAGTTAAAGGAGGGGGGGGGGTGTAGGACTTCGAGGTGCTCATTCCCATTTAGTCTGGAGGCTATTCGCAGCTGCGCCCGATTCATACTTCAGCCCATGAAATGAAGCCCCCCCTGCCCTAAACCCAAAACCCTAAACCCCTAAACCCTAAACCCCAAACCCTAAGCCCTAAACCCTAAACCCGAAACCCTAACCCTAAACCTTAAAGGTTACCCTAAACCCTCAAGCCTAAACCCTAAACCCTAACCCTAAACCCCAAACCCTAAACCCTAAACCCTAAAGCCGTAAACCCTAAACCGTGAACCCTAAACCCTCAACCCTGAGGCTAGACCCCAATCCCATGACCGTCTGAACCCTAAGCCCAAACTGCGAAAACCCTAAACCCTAAACCCTAAGCCCGAAGCCCGAAACCCGAAACCCTAAACCCTAAACCCGAAACCCTAAACCCTAAACCCTAAACCTAACCCTCAACCCTAAACCCTAGAGGTCACCCTAGATCCTCACCCCTCAACCCTAAACCCTAAATCCTAGAGGTCAGCTAAGCGGGTGGCAAAAAAATCCTAAACCCCAGACCCTGAACCCTAAAGCCAAAACCCTAAACTTTAAACCCTAAAACCGTAAACCCGAAACTGTGAACCCTAAACCCTGAACCCTGAGGCTAGACACCAATCCTATGACCGTCTGAACCCTGAGCCCAAACCGCGAACCCGTGCGAGAAAGTCCAAGATGCAAGGTTGAAACCCGATCCCAAGGCAGAGAAGTCACAAGTGATTTCAAGCATTTTTGCTAAGAGGTGTTGCAAATTCGCTGGCTAGAGAAGTCACAGGTGACACCCGAGAGAAGTCACAAGCGAGTCGCCTCCCGAGAAATCACAAGTGACACCCGACAGAAGTCAGAAGTGACCCGCCTATCCGCGGCGCCTACCCCCCCCCCCCCCACCAACTGGTCCGTGGGACTGTGCACCTGGCTCCTTGCCCCAACCCCCCTCACCTGAACGCAACGCAAAGCTTTACACTCCTTTTGAAAGACGCGGGTGACCCGCCGGAGGCGGGCTAGCCGACAGGGGTGCGGGAGCCCACCGTGCATCAGCCCAACCCTGGCTTTTTAGCCTTAAGGCCTCAAGCCTAAACAGGTTGCATCCAGGTGCCGACTCGAGAGACACATCTGTGTCTCGCAATCTCCAGTAGGCACACGCAGGCCCCAGGCCCGCAGCGTTAAATTTATAAGGTGACTCTGCGGCGGAAAATCTCCGTCATGAGAACGTGCACCCAAAGATCCCCAAAGCACGTTCCTCCATCGGAAGAGTTGTCCCCCCCCCCCCTTCCACCCCCCCCTTCCCCCCCCCCCCACCGAATAATTACCCATCTCCTGGGAGTAGCCGTTCGGGAGTGATTGGGAGCGATCCAAGCTTGGGAGTGCCTTTTTTGTTTTTCTGGTGCGATGTTGGAAGACTTGCGAGCCAAGAAGACTTTTTTCTGTAAATGTTTGCCTAGAACATTGTTGCAGATTTTTTCTGATGGATTACGCTTTCTTTGCGCGGCAAGAAACATTATGGGCGGAGAAGCTAATCGCCAGGGTGTTCCAGAATTCCGGATGGATTACGAAAACAAACCTGACATTTTGTGTCACCGAATTATGCACAAGGACGATGTTAATGATTCTTAACTTAAGTGTATCGCTCCAATTTGTATGTTGTGCTTGTTGGTTGTTTCCAAGATCCACAGTTTTGAAGAAAGCATGTGTCTCCAGGAAAAAGCGAAAAAGAAGCAGGCATTTTCAAAATTATTGCTTGTTTCACTCCCACGCGGAGAAAGATGACGGACGGCTCATGCCCAGATTTGCTCCAAAAGTTGCTCACACCAACATCATTCGCCGACAAATTCCAAGCCTCGCCTCGTAGATGACATGCCGCTCGACATCCACACGATGTCATTCCCTCACATGCTTCATGCCTAAGCTGTGGTGCCCAGCCCAACTGCTAACCGGTAGCTAAGCATTAAGCTCATGCTTTAGGGCAATGCTGCTGAAGCTCAAGCGACTGCAAGCAGGCGCCCAGCATGCACTAAGGATACGAGCAAGAACTTCTGTATCCTCTTGAGAGGGAAGGTTGGACAGATGCTGAAAGATGCTTTGCAGGAGAAGGATGTCAACCGATTGTGCGAGGTGGCCAACAACGCGCTCAGTTACGGGGGCAGTTCTTTGATGGGCGTGGAGCTGTATTGCGAGATGTTCAGTCGATACCTTAAAGATTACGCCTCCGTCTTTGGCGACAGACGAGATGAGGCCCTATTTGGCGGTTGTGAAGTACGTGGCTCGAAATGCGTGTACAGGGAGAGGACCTCCAAGGAGCCAGACTTCGCACCGCGGTTCAATCAGAATACTCTCTACTAGTGATGCTTGTGCGTTCTCGGCGAAAATCGGCTCTGTGCGTCGCGGGCCCTTTCACCCCTGCTCGAAGTTTCTTGTATGTTCTGGGCTTAAAAATGCTTTGCACACTTGCGACCTCGTGGCCGCAACTGCGCTTGTGAGATTCGTACCTTCAACGAAGAACACAGATTGCACCGGGTATGCAGCAGTGAGATCACAGGATGCAATTTCACTGGAAAGGAGAGACGCTCCGAACTGTTGCAGTTGGAGCACTCAGTACGCCTGGTACTGGAACAAAATTGGCTCTGTGGACCCATTCCAAAACATCTCCCCGGATGCAGAAAATTGTCAAGCCTGAATTGCCACCCCTTACAGGAATAAGGTTTCGGCTTCAGCTTACAGCGCCTGCCTTGCTCAGGTGGAGTCGTGCTCTGCTTTCACAAGCGTTAAGTTCTTCTACACCACAATCTTCGATAGATTCCTCCTGAATGCAAAAGTTGTAGCACTGCTGCATGATCGCCTCAAAACGGGCAGCTGGAGCTTTGCGCTTTCGAAAGATGAAAATATGCAGGGACACATGTCAGTCAGCGAGATGACCTCGAGTTCCCATACTGTAAGAAGCATGTTGATCAAGGCACGTCCATAAATCGAGATAGCACCGAGCAGTGCAGTATCCAGAAGGATTCTTTGATGCAAGCACTTGCGGCGAACTTGTCGAAGAGATTACTCGTACGATGAGGCAGGGGGGGGGGGGGGGGGAGGGGCATCTGCTGTGATATTGCAAATCTAGTGCGGCTCTGCGTCTTGGTGAGGGCACTGGCACCGTCGCCGCGGTCGTTGCAGGGGCGAGTGGGCCGCTTGTGCGCCGTGCCCTGAGCTACGTGGCAAATGACGTGTTCCAGCGTTGCGCTTCTGCAACAGGGGCAAGTCGAATTGTGCGTTAGACTTGGTGAGTCTAAGGTATGTGTCCTTGCAGCTGCAGTGGCCGTAGCCTCAGCCTGGCAGAGTGAGCAGGAAAACATGCATAAATGCTTTTCCGGGTGCACCGGCTGCAGCCATCACTAGGAGTTGAGTCAAGTAAATAGTTGGTTGGTTGAATGAAGAGACCCGCACGTGAGTTTTTTGCCTTCGTCTGGTCAGGCATCAAGAATGGCTTGCCATGCTTGCGCTGCTGCTAGAGGCTGCGCCTTCACAGGCAGCTTGCCCGTACATGCTCGTGCCACTGCATCCGCAGCGGACTCTAGTGAGCCCTTAAAGTACCTGTTTTCCCGGGCGGCAGCGGCTCGGCTGGTCGTTTCGGCTTGCGGCTTGTGCAAAGCACAGATGCACAAACGCATGGCATGACAGAAAGAAGTTCCATCCTGACTTGCGTTCGCTTCACGAAGTCTCGCCCCTAGTGTGAAAGTATTCAAAAGATGGCCCTGGCTGAGCCGCTTTGACGGGAGCAATGACAATACTCGGAGTCACTTGGCTCATACTGGTAAGGCTCATGCAGGCTGCGTCTTGCCGCAGCTGCGCTGGCAGTCATCAACAGGTGGAGAGCATGGCCCCCAATCCTTCAAGAAACCGAAGGTGGGGCAGTTCGTTGATGCGGGCCTGATGGAGGGCCTTGCCGCATTGCTGACGGCACCCCGAGGAGAAGCAGCTTTGGTTCTCAGGCTCCTTGTGGTCTGCCGGAACAAAAAGAAGCCCTGTGCTGTTGGAAGACTCCCCTTGTTTGATGCAGCTACTTGTGCTCGTGTTGACAGTAGCCCTGAGTCATTTCCACGAGATGCTTGTTGTGCAGAGGGCGGCCTTGGCAGCGGGTGCAGTCGCCTGCCGCGTGGTTGCAAAGGAGTTGAAATACGTGGACCTTTCGCTGTGCACCACAATGGAGCACAGCATGATACTCCAAAACGAATGTGCATGGGCAGAGACTGCTCCATTCATTTTGCCTTCAACGCCGGTGGCTTGCCGGTGGCTTGTAGCTACGTACACTTTCACAGCGCTGTGTCGAGTGTCCAAGCAACGTGCCAGGTGCTGCCCGTGCTGTGGAGGTGGGCCTGGAATGGGCATGGCAACAGGCACAGCTGCAACTCTCAAATTTCGCACTGCTGCTGTGTCCCGCCCTCTGAAGTGCCCATGCAGCTGAATTAAGCGAGGAAAGGGAGTGGCCTGGGAATCCGGAAAGAAGCAACGTTTGTGTCAGGTTTTTTTGCATAAAAGCCCCCGGCACAGCAGATGGTCCGCGACAGCCAAGTACCGTGAAGCAAAGCTGCGTGGTTAGCCCATCGTCCCAAGCAGCGGACACAACATTCGGTTGAACCCGCGCCCGAGGCCTAGGTGGGCTCAACTTGGGTACAGTAGTGAGGAAACGGTCGCGAAAGTTGTGCAAAGATCCCGCAAGTGGCCGCACGCAGATGAAAGCGATTTCACGTCGCATGCCCCCATGGACTAGGATAATCAGCATGGTTTGTGTACCTGTGTGTAGGACATATGATACGGGTCCACTATGAGGATTTGTTTGGCCAGAAGCTGCAAGAGTCCCAGAGTCCGGCAGGCGGTGGTCAGCATCGAGCTGGGGAGTTCGGATGAGGCCTTTGCCGGGAGCCCCACATTTTCTTACCTCCAATGATTCCAGCAGTTTCGGCTGTGGGCTTTACCTGGGGTGGCGGTTCAAAAAAGGCTTTCATGGAGGTTGCCGTGTCGTTGAGTACTTTTGGCCGCGCCATCTGTCCAAATACGGTGCTGCCTCAGTGGCCGCCATGTAGCTCTCCCCTCCCTAGCCTCCATCTGACCTGACTGCGCAAGATTCCTATGGCATCCGCTGGAGCATCTCTGAGGAGTGGCTGCTGGAGCTCCTGCAGGCTCATCCATCAGTTCAACAGCTTCAAAAGTGCCGAGAACTCGCAGCCTTTGTCTTCAAGATGCGTGTTTCTCAAACTTGGAACCCCTTGAATACAACTGTTATTCTGGGAACCCTCAAAGAAGGTACCTTTTGAACGGACAAGCTGTCGGGACTGCCAGTGAGCTGGTCATAATGATGCACGTTGTCTTTTGGATTCGTGTCCCTTTTAAAGTTCTTCCTTGCTGGATGCCTTTCTTCCACCTTGTCTCGGCTCTCGCATTCTATGTAAGCAGACAAGAAGTGTCATAGCGCACCAGGCCATAGGCAATTCTTCGTCAAGTGCCAGGCAGAACCTCAATGAGCCTCTGCCAGGCAGAGACGTCCTTTGGGAAAGCTGGTCATGCCCCTCGGGCAAAAGAGGCTGTGAGGTGGAGATTCATGGTTGGTTATAACTGCAGACGTAGAGTAGGGTACTAGAGTGAGAATACGGATGACAATCGAAGTGAGGTTTGTGACATGTTAGAGCAGCCCCGACGGAGGTCGTAGCAACAACTGGGCAGGCCTGGCACAAATTGGAGAGAGTCGCCCCTCTGCCTCTTTTAGGACCTAGTACGCAGACGGGGACTAAGAATGTCGTCGAGGTTGGACAAAGCCTTACTTTTACTTGTTCCATAGTTTCTTTAATAAATATGTTGTAGCTGTTATTTGCGTAACGCCGGTAGCATTGAACATGCCACTGTATGGTGCCGTGCACAGTCACAGCCCAGCAATGCGGGGTGGGGGAGGCCACGAAGTCGGACCAGCCTACACCGGATGGCGCGCCCTTGGTGAGCTTTCGCGTGGCTGCTGCCCGGTTGCAGGGCCCCAAAAAATCCTTCTAGAACTCACCTGAGAACCTGAAGCCTACACCACCGAAGGATCTGCGAAGGATCTGCAGGCTCCCCACTTTTCAGCTAAGGCTCGAAGGCGGAACTTTCCTCATCTTCTCTGGCTCTCATGGTGGGCGCTGTGGGCACAATTTGCAGGTTCGGAACACGAATGTTCTGAAGCTCTGACGCGGCTTGCGTCAGGTGGCGGCCAATTGCAGTCCAGTTTGCCACAGAAGATGGTGCCGGTACCGCATCGCAGCGGGCGGGAGCCAGGAAATCGGAGACTCTACGTCCGCATCCCAGCAGCGAAATGAGAGAATTTCCAATTGGGATGCAAGCAGACTGAGAGCATCTTAGAGCCGTTGAGCCGAACTGCTCGTTTTAACCTGTAAGCAGCACAAGTCACAAGCTGCTGTGTTGCGTTGCGCGTCTGTGCAGTACGGGAACATGTCTTGCATGGTGTAGCCAGGTGTGTAGCCTGACCTTGAATCAAGAGAGCCTAAACCCCCAACCCCTAAACCCGAAACCCTAAACCCTAAACAACAGAGCTCCAGGACTGGAGGCATTGCGGCTTCTGGGCGGCCTAGAACTGTTGAAGGACTTCCTGGAAAGCGCCCCTGTGACGGCCAGTTTTGGTATCGTTTTGTACTCTGTCCTCTATCGTCCTATGGTCTTATGGGAGCAGTTTCCTAAGCAGCTAGAAGCCAACTTCTAAGGCACGGCAGCGGCACATCAAAACGACGCAGCACTGCACGAGCATCCTAACCGCTGCGTGCGACTTCCGGCCGCAAGAACACGCAGGCATGATGTGCACACGTGGCACTTCGACAGGCCACGTCATGTCCCTCCGAAGATGGGCATTTATGCCGCATTTATGCCTGTTGTAATACTGTCATGACGTTCATCAGGCGTGTCATTGAAATCATCTTGGTCTGAAGGAGTTTGGGTCCTGGAATGCTGCCGTCGAGCGACCCTTGCCTGGCACATGATGTCATTTTGCGCGTGCTGACCAATCCCAGAAATGTGCCCCGAGGGGTGGGCCCTCAATTGATTAAAATTCTGTGGGCGTGTTCGGTCTGCCATCGCTCAACATTCTGGATGTTGAGTTGAGGCGTGATACCATGGCTAAGGCAAAGCCCGGCGACTGAACTCCGTCATCCATGACAAGGCACATGAGGCCAGCTCATGATCGCTTTGGACAATAGAAGGACCGCCCTGCTTAGTCATCAGCACAGGCCACCGGCAGCAGGGTTTTCGATAGGAGTGCCGTCAGGTCTTCGAGGATTGCCGCGAGTTCATGAGGCACACCTCTCACTTTGGATCGATGTAAACGACCCATGTAGTAGTGGTAATAGTATGGGCTACGTACGGTATGAATTCGATCCTTCTGAACAGCAGTGATAAGCACTCTTTATAGCAGTAGACACGACTTCCTGGAATCCTTGCCTCATGCCGAAGGCCTGAGACGGAAGCTTGGTACGCGGCGCGCGGCATCCCGTACCGTCGAGGCTCAACTTTTGCAGCGTCAGGTGACCCACTTCTCCACGTCAGGTTCCGTTCATTGGCAAAAAAGACGATACTAAAAGATTTTGTTAGCAGTCCTTCGTTCAATCATGGAAGAGCCATGTACTTGTTTCAGTTCGGAGAAGAATTCGTAGACGCATGACCAAGGTTGAGTCTTGCTAAAGACTGTTTTGAGCCAGGATACCTGTTCCACGGAGTTCCTGGCACAGGGTGCGGCCCTGAGTTCTCGAGAGACTTCTCTTCGATTTCTTCAAGCTTATGAAGAGTCCTTGGGGTTGAGGGTTTAGGGTTTAGGGTTCAGGGTTCAGGGTTTAGGGTTTAGGGTTAAGAATTTAGGAAAGGGTAGTAAATAAAAGCGGCCCAGGGCCCGGCAGATGCAGGTTTCTTGTATGCTCTGCTCTCAAGCTAAGGAAGAGCAGCCTGGTCTTTGCCCTGGCTGGGGAGCTGCATGCGCGCAGCTTCTCGCAAAGGGGGCAACCGTCGGGGGTATTTTGTTGTATGAAAATTTCAAAGTGCATATGCACATACGTATTATGTGACACGTTTCAAACTTACAATAAGAAGAGTTCCCAAAGATGTATATTAATGTCGTGGTAGGCAGGGATGTTCGATATTTATTACCCATGGAATTTGGAAAGGCCTAACATGCTTTTTTTGGATGCATAGGTATCTACTGCGTGCCTCTCTCCTCGGCAAAGCTCGAAGATGAAGGCTTGTGCCCGGCTTGCAGCTCAAGTACGGAGTTTCGGGTTATTGCCGAAGCGACAGTCAAAGATGGGTGCAAGTGTTGCACCCTGCTCTCAGGCGAGATCTGCTTGCATCCACAACTCCGAGGCCGGAACTCATCACCCAGAGTAGCACTTTGCCGTGTTTGCCTTGCATGTGGCTCCAGGTCCTTTCTTCTTCTTGAGGATGTGGATGCCCCTGGCCGGCAGTTGACATAGAAATTGGATCGTACTTCCTGTGGAGTCTTCGCGTAAAGATCATCATTCAGATTCCGAGATGTTGAGGGAAGGTTTAGCACGGCCGTCGAGGCTTGCGGTGCGTCGCTACGCCGGGAAAGCGTGGCAGGCCTCACGGTCAATTATTTGCAGATGTTGGGGCCTGGCGAGTGCTTCCCATGGTACACAGTCCATAGTGGCCTGTTATAATTACTGTATGTAAGACCTATGAACTCTCAAGTAGGCACGCTCCAAAGATGAAGGAACGACTGAATGTCGTGACCCTCCAGCCTCCAGCTCGCCGCTAGCTGGCCGACGTCTAGATCTGCCCCCCATTTGCAGGTGAGGTAACCGAAAAAGAGGAGCACCTCGAGGCCGTCCTGGGTGTTTATTTGTTGATATTTGTTGCTTTTTGAAGCTGTTGTTGTGGTGTCACTGCGCTAGACCGCCTCATCAAGTGGTCCAACATTGGCGGGCCTGCTCAATGCGCTGGATGGCAGCATGGCATTACTGTGCTTGTGGAGAACATTCTTGCTGAGTCTGAGCCCGGATCTTTCACTCGTCGCATCCAGCCGGGTTTGCGTCTGAGGTGTGACGGCGCAGGAAGGCATGGCGGGGCAGTGCTTGTTTTCCTAGCATCTGTGCTTGTTCTCCTGATACGTATGCTGAATACTCGGGGCCGCCTTCTAGCCTGGACGAAGGGGGCGAGTCTCCCACCTTGTGCAGGAAGACTGCTGTTCATGACAACCAACCGCCCCTCGGAACCGAAGTGTGGAGCATATTCTGCCCCATTGCCCACATGATCATTGCTGGCATTCTAGATTCTAGACGAAGTGGCTGAGGCATCGGCATGCTAGATGCAGCACTCATCCGGCCGGGGCGAGTAGACGTGACTGGACAGCTGATAAAGTGGTTGGATGCAAGTGATTTCTTCCTAGGTAGGATAAGGGGGGCCCTTCAAAGGGTACCCCTTCTGAATCCTCTTCTGGCTCCCTTAAACAGGGACCTTATTCAGAGGGTCTATATCCCCAAGGGTCCCCCTAATCCTATCCCCTATTTCTGAGATCATGCTCCTAGATCCATATTGGGGTCTTATAGGGCTTCGGAACATGATATTGATTTAGGCCGGTTGAGTGGTTCGGGTCTGTCATTCGCGAAACACTCATCCCCGAGTGATATCGAGTAGACGTCAACCCTCGAAGCTTCAACCTTGTAAACCCTACAGCCCCAATCAGTGCGATTTGACTTACCACCACGTTCCCTATAAACCCCCCCCAAAAAAGAAGCCCTAAGCAACGTTGGCCCTTTGGCGATGCGGATTCGCTTCAACTGTTCAGGAGGGAAAAACCCATCGTTGCACAGGTGCGCTTGGAGTTTGGCTACGCTTCAAGGGAGGAGCTGCGGGCGTTTGTCCAGTCGCCCGCGATGCAGTTGGATGTAATCGTGGAAATGGTATGCGCTTGTCAATAATGATGCATTCCTTTGTCGACAAGATTGGGGGGGGGGGGGGACGCAGCTTGTCAGCCGCCATCGCCTGGCTGACATTTGCATCGTGGATATCAGCCGTATCGTGTGCGAGGTAAACGCTGTCGGCTGGGGGTTTCGGGCTGATGTTCATGCCTGAACGAGGCACTTCTTCGGCACCTCGCTGAGCACGGCCGAGGGATTGACACCTGGCCAGAAGTGAAAGCAGTTTCTGCCAGACAGGATCGTTGGAGTGTGTTGAAGAGACAGGAAAAGCTGCACGCACACGAGCACATGCGGACACGCCACACGCTCGGACAGGAGAAATGAACATCGCAAATATACGTGCAAGCACGCATGCCCGCTGCTCGCGCACACGCATGCAAGCATCCATTTTGCACACACGCACGCAAGTGCAGCCCTGAGGAAACTGTCGGCCACCTTTGCCGACGCAGTCCCCGAAAGCTGTGTGTGACTCGGAGGCATTTGCCAGCCTAGTGAAAAGCTTTTGGCTCTGTGGTACGATCTGCGTGTGCATACTTGAGGACCCTTGCCGAGCCGCCTGGTGGCAAGAGGGAAGCCTATGTACACTGCAAACATCTGCAAACACAGCAACGGCTGGCGAAGTTTAGTGACACTTTCACCGAGGCTTCAGGGTCTACTCCTCCGGCACCGTCATGATCCCTGGGACTTCCGGCCTTATGGAGTTCTGGAAAGACCCAAACAGGCCGAGAGTTGAGACCGGCTCTTTCGCTTTTCCCAGGAAGCAGCTGCGCAACTGCCCAGCTTTCTGCAAAGCATGGCTGCGGACAAGCGGTGCCCCGCTGCATTACTTGTATTTGTTGAGAGGGTTGCCGGATCCCAGACCTTAAAGACTGTTTGAGCCACCTTGTGCAGGAATGATGCGTAGTGTGCTAAGGCGCATCTGCAGAACCTAGCCTGGAGATGCTGCACGCTTGTGAGCGGCAAAAGTCCCATGAGCGCGGCAGCTGGCATCGACGCAGATGCATCCACTTGCTGTTGGCGCCGCTGGTTCACTTGTCGACTCCATCTGTGTGTTGTGTTTGGGAGGTGCTGGCCATCGCACAGGCCCAGCCTAGTCAGCACAGTATTTGCTATCGGATCTACAATAGCTGATTCCGCATGTGCAAGGACGGCGGTGCAGAGTGCCCAAATACCCAACTCGAATGTGTATCCTACGGCAGGTCAGCGACCTGCAAGAACATCTTGCAGGGGTGTGTTTGATGCTGCGCGCTCAGAAGAACTGCAGCCAGATGTTATGCTCGTTCCTCAATTTGAGAGAATGCTAGAAGGATGAGAGTTTTTGTTTTTGGCCACCTGTGTAGAAATTTTGCTGGCTGTCCGTAGTATGTGCCCTTCGCTTTGTCAGTGAAGGTGTTCTGAGAGCTCGAAAACCGTGCCAGTGGTCTCAAAACTCTAGCGGCCTCACTCCCTGGACATCGGGCAATTTAGTACAAATAAGGTCATCGTTCTGCCTCTAACCTGGTCCCAAAAACCATAGGGGCCGACCACGATAACATGGCATTCTGCACTCTGTCCGTCTCCTGGCAAATTTTGTTTGTCACTCACATGCTAGTTCTACGATCTGTCTTACGTGCCGTTCGCTTTTTGTTGGCCTCCCTAATGCCTCCTTGTTGTCTTGTCGGTGGTCTTTGGGCCTGATTCCTTTAGGGGATGGAGTACTTGTGGGAGAAGGGGTGAAGGGTCTCAGAAAGGGCCGAAACGGTTGGTAGAACTTTGTTTTCTTCACTGACGGGCAGGGGCCTGAACAGGTCGGAGTCCAGACAAGAGCCTGTATTGCACAAGCCGGAAATTTGGCTTCGGCTTTTGTAGGCCACGTACAGGAGGGAGATGGGTGAACCTCTAGCTACCAGAGGTTTATGTCGAAACGGTGGCAAGATAAGCAGGACGAGTCTTTGCGCGTTTTTCGCTTGAAAGTCCCGTCAATTCAATGCAACAGCTCTGCAGCGATTCACTTGTTCCGCATCATTGCCCGTCAGCCGCCTGGGCATCCGATTGCATGCGACTTGGATGTGCTAAGGATCTACAGACCGCGATGACGGATAAGGCAGTGCAGGCTGCTACAGGCCCTTGTCACACTTGTCGTGTCTCACGCTATTTCGCGCTGCAATGGCTTTGGTGTTGCCTGGTGCTACTACTCCTCCACCCTCCGGTCCAGAGGCGCCACCGCACGCAACTGCTCGCATCCCTTTGGCCTTGTCCCGTCACGGGTTGAGGGTCGATCTTGTTCGCCGGGTGAAGTGGCGTTTCTCATGCAATTCCTTTCGGTCATCTAATGTTTGCAACCTTTTTGTGGTGCTACTGGTCCCGGGTTGCTTCTTGCCTGGAAGCATCTTAGCAGCCTTACGTTACAGGCATGACGCAGGAAGAGAGCGAGGCTTTGATTGAGAAGTGCAGCACCCTCATGTTGCCCTCGCTCATTTCGAAGCCTTCGGGAGCTTCTGAAACGCCCTCTTGAATGAGGCAAGAAGGGCGACATGGGCATGGAGGATTACATCACAGTACAACGAATGTCTCCCGCCTAGCCGCTGCTCCGATGCTTCTAGAGTTTACTGAGTTTTCTGATCGTCTTCCAAGTTCCCAGGCTCAGCAAGCTAGGTGATGTTGGCAATGCCGCAAGGGACCTCAGCTCTGGGACATGAACACCACGTCCATCATGTCACATTATGTGTCCTGGGTGTGTCTCTGAAACTTGTTTCCTTTGCAAGGTGGCGCCTTTAGCCAAGATGCCCCGAGCTTGGCAGTCAAAGTAGACCAAGGCCGGCACGGTTCAACTGCCGAGGCTGCAGAATCAGGCTGGGGCGGAGGAGGACATCGAGAAGGTCAAGTCGCAGCTTGTGGCGAAGGCTCTTTTGCTCTTCCTTTGTTGGGAGCTGATGGCTTTTGTGCATCCTGCGGCCACAGTGAGACAGGAAGCGCTAGTGGCCTCCATGACGGTTGAGGATCCTTGTACGAGCAGACTGAACTGCCACGCCCCTCATTAATGTGACATCCGAGATTGGAGCCGGAAAGGAGCGAGAAAACCCGGACCTGTTCTTCCAGTCTGGGACGGCCGGGCGTGGGCTGCTTAGCCACTGCAAAGCTGTCGCACGTCTTTCGGGTACGAGCCCCTTCGCACCTTAACAAGAACTGCAAGGCAAGGCAATACGGCGCTGGGCCGAGGCCGCAAAGAAGACAGACCAGGACAGCACCAAAAAAAACGATATGGGCTGTTTTTAGGTTCGGGCCCCTTTTTCTTGTGGGATCCTCGTTTCATCGTATTCCATTCCAAAACTTCTTTCTTCTTGTACCGAAGCCATTCCACAGAGCATGGCCCTCAACAACAGTTCAACACTCCCCCCCCCAATCAACTGCCGTGGCATTCTGGCAGAGGAAATCCTGGACTTCCTGCTGGAGTATCGCACCATGAGGCGTTGGTACACTTGTGGCACTGACACACGTGCATTGCGGCTTTCCTGCTAGCCAAGGTCCATGTTTGGGAGCATCAACTCGGGCGAAGACTTTGCGGACGTGCAGCGTGAGCTGAAGAGAGAGTCCGAGGAGCTGAGATCGATTCTCAAGTCCCGCAAGGTTCCGCGACCTGGATTGGGGGGTCTTGGGTTTGGGGTTTTGGGAGCCCTCGGTACTGAAAAGGGGATGAACAGATTTTCGGGAACAAGCTTTTGGAGAGCTCGAAGCCCAGTTCTCCCTTCGGAGGCCCGGCGCGCCACGAAAGGGAAGTCAGCCAAAAAGGGAAGAGGAGGCCCTCAGTAGGCCACTTCGATTGCAGAGCCCTGTGTCCCGTGTGGTCCTGCGTCCGCAGGCAAGCAGCCTGAGTGGCTGGAATCTCAGATTTCCTCCTGCCTGCATTCGAGCTTCCAATGTCTACTAGTCCTGGCAGCAGCGCCAGATCGTTGCTTTGAGCACCACCCTGCCTAGACCATGGAATCCTTTCATGGCCTTGCTAAGGATGACCCTTTGAAGCGCGGTGCGTTTGTACATATCGCAGCGGCATCAGGCAGGCCTTCCGGCCTTGCGCCTGGCGACCACGGATGCCACCTTTTAGCCCGTGGGTGCGTTCGAAGTCCATGGAGACTCTTATTATGGCTGCCTTTGGCAGCGGCTGCAGAGCAAAAAGAGGGCTTGCGGAAAGGAGCCTGCGAGAAAATGGGAGAGTTGCTCGCCATCTTTCAATCTCACTCAGGACATCTCCGGACGATGGGCTTGAGGAACCTATTCCGTCGAGCAAGTTTTGAAAAGGGCTTATGGGCTTACGTGCTCTTTAGTGGGTACGAAGGAGACCCAGTTAGACATCAGCGCAACCTGCAGTCCACAGATGTTGTTATATCCTCTAGCCAAAGCATAGCTGTAGGAGTGGCAGCCGTTCAAAGACAATGGTTGCCCACAATGAGCGGCAACGCTCCGCATGGCAAAGTCGGGCTTGCAGGGATCCGGCAGCAGCCCCGCAAGAAGCCCCGGCAACCTGGACAGCACAGCTGATTTTGGCGTTGGTCGGGGGTCAGGTCACGTCGGAAGCGCAATGAACCCTGGGCCTTCGCTGCGTAGCAATGCCAGGCAGCGCGCAGCCCAAAGCAGTGCTGCACCATCACAGGCCTGTGAAGAAGGGACCTGTAGCGCTGGTAATGCTTGCTCATGTTCCACGTATGTAGACCCCACGCACTCGTTTGGAGACACAAAGAAGGTTGGGATGAGACATTTTTAAGCTTTTAAGAGCGAACCCCCAGCCATGTGCGAGAAGGCTGTTTAAGCCCGCAGACAAAGTACATGATTCCCGGATCCAAGCAGGGTCCGCAAGGGTCAGCGTGCCCCTGAACCCTACACAATGTTCAATGGTGGGGAGAGGTGTTGCAAACAACATTTGGCTTTCCCGGAAGAGTGCAGACACCAGCAATGGTTGTGCCAGTGGCAACATCTGGAGCTTCAGACTCAATTCGCGCACGCAGGCTTTGAAGCACCTCAAACCACTGGGGTGGCGCGGAAACTTGATTGACTAGCCTTGAAGAGGTCGGGTCCCCAACAAGCATCAAGCATGAAAGTCGCTTTCAATGGAGTGGATGCCAGAAGCATCCCTAAGCCTCAGAACTGCAGAGGCGCCTAACTGCCTAACTGTCACTGTCCCTGAGACATGGGAACCGTGATCTTCGCCCCACTGTGAGAGCCGAAGCTCCAAGAACATGAACAAAAGCCAAAGCGCCAAAAAGCAAGCAAAAGCCAATGTCCGGTGACGTCCAGTGACAGGCCTCAGATCAAACTCCACCCGGGACTCCCTCGGTGAGGTTCGATCCACTGCAATACTACGTGGCTTGGATGATGTTAAGGGATGGGTCGGGACATGTCAGGCGATGCCGGGCGAGCTGCTTCGGTCATCTCGTGCCATGTGTCCATTCGCACGTGGGTGACGGCTAATTAAAGGGTTCAGGCCTGCCCCAGCTAGGACATCTGGTTAATGTGTCTGAAAGGCAAACGCCAAATCCGAAAACGTTGAGATCCCACACTGAAAAAACGCAACCTTGATTTCCCAAAACAGGGGTACCCATTCTATACTCCAAATAAAATAGAATCCCCTTGAAGGGACCCCCCAAAAGGGTACCCTTTCCTTCTATCCACCAAAATAGAATAGAACCCGCTTGAAGGGATCCCCCCCCCCCCCCCCCCCCCCCCCAAAAAAAAAGGGTACAGTACCCCTAAACCCTAAACCCTAAACCCTAAACCCTAAACCCTAAACCCCAAGCCCTAAGCCCTAAGCCCTAAACCCGAAAAAAAAAACCCTAAAACCTAAACCCTAGGTTCGCAAGCCCCCCGTACAGTAGGATTTGGAAAGTTCGGCCTCCGAGGAGGAGATCCGTCACCTGGGCTCCGGGGCCTTCGGCGCCGCTGTCCTTGCCACCTGGAGCCAGTTAGTGTGTTACGATTGAATGAATGAATGAATGAATGAATGAATGAATGAATGAATGAGCGAACGAACGAATGAATGAATGAAATGAATAAAATGAATGAAATGAATGAAATGAATGAAATGAATGAAATGAATGAAATGAATGACATGAATGAAATGAATGAAATGAATGAAATGAAATGAATGAAATGAATGACATGAAATGAATGAAATGAATGAAATGAATGACATGAAATGAATGAAATGAATGACATGAAATGAATGAAATGAATGACATGAAATGAATGAAATGAATGAAATGAATGACATGAAATGAATGAAATGAATGACATGAAATGAATGAAATGAATGAAATGAATGAAATGAATGAAGTGAATGAAATGAATGAATGACTGTGTATCATTGTACGAACAAATGCTTCCACAAGCGGGTGTGTATACTATATATATATATGTATACACATATATATATATATGAAACCTATACGCCACCGTGGAGGGTGTGTCGATTTCTGAAAAATGAGGGGGGAGGGGGAGGGGGTGGGTGATTGCGTGCCCACCACGCATTTTCAGTGTTTTCGGCGCCTCCGGACACGTGCTTGTTCTTGCCTTCTCTGACAACCGTGCCTGGATTGCGTCCGTTTACCTGGGTTTATGCGTGTCAACACACGAAAACAACGACATTTACGGTGTTGTTGCTGTTTTTTGCCAGGCCCGTTTTTTCCACGAGGTCCGTTTCGGTGTTTTCCCGTTTTTTGATGCTTTGTCTCAACGCGCCCTGGAAGGCACTTTTGTTTGAAAATTGCGCCGGGGGGGGCGGTGCTGCCGTGGAGGGTATGTCGCTTTCTGAAAAATGGGGGGGGTGGGGGGGGCGGGGTCGCGTGCCCGCCACGCGAAAACATGGTATTCGCAGTGTATTCATGCTCGAGCATCCATCCCAGGTCCTCCTCTTGTGCCCTGCTCACTGCGGCGTGTTTTTGTTTGGCTTGGCTGGAGCCAGTGCTATGGCCAGCACTTTCGGGTTCTTCGCTCGGCATTGAAGCTCCCCCCAAAACTAAATCCCTTAATGACCGTGGAAGCATAGACAGATCGGTCCATGCGTCCCTTGACTTGCTGTGCTTCCTCTCACGTCGTTGTGGCTGAGGGTTTCTTGGTTTGGTTTGTTCTGTTGCGGGCTTTGATAAACCTTTTCTAGTCAAACCTTGACATTCAGTGAAGTGCATGCTTGCACGTAGTGACACGCTAGGAACGAATGCCGCGTGTTGCAGGCGTTCGTTGCTCAAGTGATGTAGCAACGTAATGCCGCGTGTTGCAGGCGCTCGTTGCTGAGGTGAGGCAGCAACGTAGCCTCTTCTTGAAAAGACCCGCCCGCTCCACCCTATTTGAAGGACGGTGGGGTGTCGAGGCCTCTTGGCTGCCGTAAGCGCAAGCCAAGGTGCGACTCTGTGACGCCCGCTGCCGCGTTTATGCATGTCAAAAATGCGATAGGGCGCGTCTCGAGCTTGTGTGAGGGCGCGTTGCTTGTTGTGTACACGTGAGGCGTAGTTCCAGTGTCCGCACTGAGCAACGTGAAGTTTCCATTCAGACCTTGACATCTTAGTAGTGAGAAGTTTCCCTAAACCTAAACCCTCAACCTGAACCTTGAAGTCCAAACCCAACCCGCTCCAACAAAACAGTGCAAGCCCGAAACCCTCAACCTGAACCTTGAAGTGCAAGCCCAACCCGCCCCGCCGTCTCGAATTCACTGCGCCTGCCAGTGTTGTCAGTACTTCATCAATTCTGGGCGTCCTCTAAACGCAATCGCCATACCTTCCACGGCGGCGAGAAGCGCGCGTGCCTTGTTGTTTCTATTCTTGTTGATATTATTATTGTTAGCCTTAGTGTTGTTGTTCTTCTTCTTGCTAGTTGTTGTTTCCCACTGCTTGCAGGTTGGGGATTGCTTTGGGGACGTTTGGGGAATTCGGGAGATGTTGGGAAGGCAAACGAGGTTGGTTGGTTTGGCAGACCCGTGAGGTGCGCCGACTTCGGGATGGGCGGCGGCTGGTGGCCAAGAAGTGCTCTGTGAAGGAAACGTGGAACATGACGTGGGATGTTCCCCCTTTATGCTAACAGTCCTTAGTGGGGATTATAATCGGGACTATAGTCCCTATGAAGGACTGTTAGTGGCAAGTGGAACGTCGCAAAACATGACTCACAACTCGTCTGAACCTGCTCGGGAATGGTGCAAGTGTGAGGGTCGAGTGGGCGAGGAATGACACAGTAGCGATCTCTTCGATTGTGATATGTCAGGGTTGTTGTTCCCCACCCTCGGTGAGGGGGTGTCAGATTTTTGTACTCGCTCGGTCTACTCCTCGCCAACAACCGTCTCCCACACCAGAATATATTTTGAGAGAGTCCCTGGAGTGCCCAAGCAGTGCCCCATGCCGGGAGTGCCCGACCCCAAGAAATTGCTTGGAGTTCCTGGAGCCCAGAGTATACCCAAAGAGTCTGGTTTTAGAGAAGCAGCGATTTCTAGGCAATCCCTGGAGTTCCCAACCCCAGAGCATTCCTCTCCCAAAGTGACCTCGAACATTCCTTGCCTGCAGGGTGGGGACGTTCGAAGTAACACATTTTTTGGGTCGCTTTGCTGGTTGTTGGAACCGCGCCCTTGTGTTGCAGGACATGGCCGAAAAGCAAAGGCAGATGTGTGCCGAGCTCAGATCAGGCAGTGCAGACCAAGGACCAGGACAGCGTTCCACTTCAGGCACCATGTGTCCCATAGCCATCATTGCCCCATTTTCTGTGACTCCCTGTCCGCACATTTCCGTGCAAGCACACCATGGACAACAAGACGAGAAATATTCGATCATCCCCACCCCTAAGCTGCCCAATGTAGGAGCCACCACTGCCCTTTTCCGAAGTTCAATGAGTTTAATGCATACACCATCGCACTTCGTCGCAGGATGCCTCCAGGCATACTAAGCGACATTGGACACTGCAGAGATTGTCTGGCCAAACATATTCTCTGGGGGGTGGGCACTCAGGGATGGCGGGTAATTTTAACGCTACGCGACCCGCCTCGGCCCGGCCCAGCGCATCCGCGTGAGCATGGTGATTCCGCAGCGCCCAAGTCGCTGGACCCCAAGCAATAAGGGTTGGGTTTAGGGTTGAGGGTTCCGGGTTTATGGTTTGGGGTTTAGGGTTGAAGGTTAGTTTAGGATTGAGGGCTTAGGGCTCAAGGTTCACGCTTTGGGGTTTAGGGTTTTTTTGGGTTTCGGGTTCAAGAGACGAATCGGCTTGGATTGATCGTAGGGTTGAGCCAGGGGGGTGGGGGGGGAAGGGGGGCAAAAGGTCTAAGGTTTAAGGTTTAGGGAAAGGTTCAAGCATAGACTCTTCGGCTCGTGTAATGCATTCTTGGCGGTGCGGTAGGGGGGGTAGGGGGGGGTAAAAGGGGGGGGCCCTTGCTGGGAGGGGCTTCAACTGCCTCTGGTCCTGGCGAACCGTCCGCTTGCGGACCCCGGTTTCCTGGGGGGTACCCATTTAAGGCAAAAAAAGGGGTCCAAAAAATGGTTTTGGGTGTCGGGGGAGGATTTGGAGGGGGGTGCCTGTTCTGACAACCTATACACCTCCGGCCCGAGGCCTCGGCGGATATTGCTTCTCTGGGGGGTGGGCACTCAGGGATGCTTGGCGGGTAATATTGCGCCCTCTTTGCTGTGTCCCCCGAGTCCCTCACTCAAACACCTATTCAAGCACGTCTATAAGAGCTGTTGAGGCTCGGGATCTTGTGCGTAGAGATCTGGCAGTCCCCTTAGTTCGGGAAAGTTGTGAGAATCGTGCCGCCATCGTGGGTTCTATAGACCCGAAACCCCAATCCAACACCTGAAGCACTACACCCTAAACTGCCCTAAACCCTAAACTATAGGCCTGAAAGTTGTTTCTGCCACCTCCTGTTGCCCATGCACTGGGTTCTCTCCTGAGGCCTCATTGCATCACGGGCGGCACTTCGTGAGTTTCACGTCCGTCAGCCCGATGTTTGAACCAGGTTTGGTAACCTCAGAGTCCTCGAGTAGTGGAGGAAGGTCTGTACCCTCGCCTCATCATCGGCTGGCGAGCTTGAGTGACAGCCTGCAAATTTGGGGAGTTCCAGTTCCCGAACCTGAACCAGCAGTTTGCAGGCAGGATTGGCCCGAGTCGGCGGACACCGTCACGATCAAGAACATTCCCTGTCGCATCCGGCCGCAGGAAGTTCTGTCGGCGGTGCAGGCGCTGGGCTTCACGGAGAACGACCTTATTTACTTGCATCTTCCCGTGAAGCAGGGCCGGCCCACCTCTACTCTAGGCTGTTGCTTCATCGGCTTTCGTAGCGTGGCTTTGGCAAGGCAGTTCTGGGAGAAGGCCTCGGAGTTACGGTTTCCGGATCGCACAAGCCTGAAGGTCCCTCATGTCGAAGCTGCCACATCAGTGAATCCCCGTCGTGCTTCGTCCATGCACGGCGAGGTGCTCCGTTTCAGGCGTGAAGCCGCAGGAGCTGAGTAGATCATCGCCGCGCGGATGCGTCTGCAGCTGGGGGTCGAAGGACCAGTGTGGATTTGAGGGTCCTCGTCATTCAAAGGTCCACCGGATCCCTCAACAAACAACCTGGCTGCTGTGAGCGGAGGTGTTAGGGTTTTCACCGGCAGTCTCTTCTTCATTCCTGGGTCCAAGTCAGCCGGTCTGCTCAGAGAGCCACGAGGGTCCATTCATTCCTGAGGTCCAATCAAAAACCCTAAACCCTACACCCTACACGCTGCACCCTACACCCTACACCCTACACCCTAAACCCAAATGCTAACCCCCCTAGAAGCGATTTTTTTAGGGTTCAGGGTGAGGGGCTGCAACCTTGAATCCTATTTGGAGGTTAACCAGCCAGAATTTAATTATACAACTACCTACCCTACCCATAACCTCCAAGTAGTCCTAAACCCTAAACCCTAAACCCTCAACCCTAAATCCTAAACCCTAAACCCCTAAACCGAAAGACCCAACGTGCTCTTTGGACAGCCGGACAGACGGATCCAGGGGTGCCAGTGCATGCAAGCGAGGCTTTTTTTGTCCCTGTTTCATTCTATGCTGACTTTAAACTTGATGTGTGCACATAAATTTCCAGAATTCTCGACAAAAGTCGGATCCCGGGAACGACCGGACTTTGTACAGGATCCCGCTCTGTACCCCAAAAACAGTCACAGGGTTCTACAAAGCCCGGCAAACATGACTTTATTCAGGCCCCCACTAAACAGAGTGGGACTTTCTAGCAATGGGATACTCGGGACTCTCTGCGGGGACACATGGGCACGCGGCGCAAATTTCCCTTCTGCCTCTGCCCTTTCTCCCCACTCACAGGAGCCACTCAAGAACTTCCGGGCTATCCCTTGCAGCACTCGATGTCTCTTTATTCATGTTGCTGTGTCTGCCAGTTGTGATTCCGTGCAGAGGTCTCGAAGAAATTGCTCTCCTGCAAAAAGTTCGACACGAGTGCGTGGCACAACTCGTCGATTTAGTGTGGACATCAAAGGACTGAGATCTGAGAATGCAGCCGCAGAAGGGACACCCAGTGATCAGCTTGAGCCGGAGTTTGTTGTCAGGATATGCTGAGCTACTGGATAGTTCTGAAGTTTTATCCTGGAGGCGATGTGCAAAACGAAATTGACGACTGCCGCGAGAGGCTTGCCTGCAGTCTGGCAAGCCTCATGCATTCGCTTGTCAGAGCCGCTGGCACGCGACATTGATTTCAAAAACCAAGCTCAGGAACGACTTGGAGTTGCCATTGGGCAAGGCAAAAAACTGGGTGACCCAGCTCTGCATGGCCCTGAAGCATGTCCACAGCCTGCGGATCGTGCACAGAGACGTCAAGGGCAGCAACATGTTCATCACGGGTGCCTCTCGGCATCAAGATCCAAGATCCATTCTGTGCTGCCTGCATGGAAAAAGCGGTTTCAGGAGGGATCCCGGCAATGAAGCTTTGACGAAAACCTACGAATCTTTAAGCTATCTAAGCTTCGACCTCAGCGGAACAGCTTTGAAGCCTCCCGTTCCGCACCAGGCTCGCAATATCGTGCTTGGAGACTTCGGTGTCAGCAAGCAGCTCACTGAGTCGCAGCAGAAAGCGATGACCTCTGCTCAGCCCCGAGTTGCTCTCCACGCTCCGAGATGTTTTCAACCGTGAGTGCGGCTGGATGGCCTGTCTCTTCATTCCTGCGCATAGGGGATCACATGGGGCGTTGTTTTTTGCGGTGCAGTGTATCGTGGGATGCTGGGGTCTTGGACTTCTTGCGGGGAATTCAACCCCCACCCCTCCGCACCCCGAGTTCACTGAGACGGGGCCCGAAATAGACAAGGCCCTTCAAGAGCCCCACCCCACCCCCCCACGCCACCCCACCCCACCCCACCCCACCCCTCCCCCAGCCCAGCCCACCCCAGCCCACCCCAGCCAACCACCCGACCCCCCACCCCACCCCACCCCACCCCACCCCACCCCACCCCACAACATTCGCAATTCTGGGGCCTCAGCTAGGCGGTTCGAGGCGGTTCGCAGCCCTTCCATACCGCATCAGGTCGGCAGTCCGATGTACATGGCTCCGGAGTGGTGGGATGGCCGTGGAGGCACTGCTGCTTCCGACATGTGGAGCGTGGGCGTGGTGCTCTATGAGCTGTTGGCTCTGACCCCTCCTTACGACCAGAGGGCAACAGCAACAAAGACATGCAACTTGCACCAAGCGCATTCTGCGAGAGACTCACCTGTTGCGCTGGTTGCCTAGGAGACGACCATTTGAAGCCCAGAATGTGCCCAAGTCCGCATTGCATGCCCGAGTGGCTGCAGAGCCAGTCGGTTCATTGTGCAAAGCCTCCGTCATACGGAGAAGAATTTGACGAGTCAGTGCCGCCTGAGGTTCTTTCACTGGTGCACAAGATCACTACGGAAGAGCCAGCTGCCTTGGACGAAGATACGGACCAGCAGCTTGCAACCTTGGCAATGAGGCTCTTGCAGAAGCGTCCGGCTCCAAGTTGCCTGAGCTGCCATATCTGCCTTGGTATTATCTTTGATGGTTGACTGATGGTTGTGATGGGCGCTTGACCGTCAGGCACTGCAAAGCCAAAGCTTTAAAAGGCTTTAAAGCTTTGAAGCTTTGAGCAGCCGAGCAAATTCGTGCCCAGGACCGGAGAGTCGGCCCAGCGCCACGGACGCGTTGGGGTTTCCTGGACTGGAGGATGTCGAGAAGATCCTCGGGAGCCTGTGCTTGAAGTACGTGTTTTACATATGGAATGCGAAGTCCATAGGGCCACGTGGGCTGCACATGCTGTTCAGATAGACGAGGCCAGTTCTCGCATGTGGCCAAGGTGCCCCAATCCCCCCCACAGTGTTCCTCCACTACTCCGCTGGAAGAGGGACCAACGTTTCCATGCAAAGGCCTCCCCACCAGCGAGCTAGACCTTACTGTGTTGCTGCCCAGGATTTATCGTGGGGCCTTGGAGAAGAAATCTGATAAGCAGCAGCGTAAGCAGCTTGTCAGCACTAGCCAGGACGGGCCAGAAGACCCGAGCTATGCAAGTCCCACCTGCGCGCTTTCAGAGAGAAATATGCTTCTGAAGCTTCACTTACGCCTATATTCTGAAAAGTCAGTCGGAGAAGACTATCCCTGTTTAGTCCGCTGGCTCGTTGCTTTTGCCAGAGCAACAGCTTCAGATTGCGCAAGCAAGTGCGGCTCAAGCCTTGCGGACTTACGGCTAGGCTTCGACATAGCGGAAGGGCAAGACTCCCCAGCCTCGTGAGCGCATGAGTTTGCGGTACAAGCTCACTTTCATTGATGTGGTCGAAGACCGTCAGCCTTTACCCAGGCGTTCCAAAAGCTTGCCGTGCAAATCGAGAGAGCGTTCCACACCATCTTTGGAGGATCAGTATATCATCGAGACAGCTCAGCGACTACTCCAAGCGCTGCCACCGCTGCCACCAGTACCAGCACGGCCCGTTGTCCCACCGCAACAGCACACCGTGCAAGAGTTGGATACCATCGAGGCCGATGCATGCAGCGAGGACACCGGGCCTCTCCTGACTCTCCAGAACTTCTTCCAGCAGTTCTTGTGGGTGGCCTTTGTTGTGAGACGTGCTCTCGCCGGCTTCAGCCGAGTTTAATGGGCGCACAGATTTTTGGCGGCCAGAGCTGCTCGAACAGAAGGGACAGGTTCAACATGTCTCGTGATGCTTCGGTTTAGAGGGATGGAAGGCACTGGATGGGTTTGAATTGTTCAACACGTGTCCTCTGCCCCTTCTGTGCGGCCCAGCTGACGAAGAAGGCACCCATTTGATTTTCTTTGGCGCCACCATGGGCACAACGCCTTGCATTTTGAAGCAATCCGTCCGCGAATAATCTGTTGTGGGTTTCCAATCATCTTTCGGCTCAGCCACTGCCTCTTGGGCGCAGCCTTTGCGAATGACAAGGGAAATCTAAACAGAGCCTGGCAGCCATGACGTTTAAGGGGTTGAAGGGCCTGCGTCGCAGGAGGGCAGATTTTGAGCACATGACTGCGAACTGGAAAGGGCTCCGGACACAGTTGCACTCAGCCGACTTTGCTTCCAAAAACTTCCTGCCTGAGCAATGTCGAGGCTGTCGAGGACAGATCCTCCAGCCTAGCATCCTGCTCAGCCTTAGCAACAATTTCTGAAAGGACAAGCCTCAACTGGTTTCCCGTTCTGTGACCGTGCATGACTTTTTGCTGTCTGCTGCGTAGTTTCTGTAGTCAGAGTCAGGTCGAAACTGATGGCTCCTGGCTAGACTGGGAGAATGTGCAAGCGGGCATCGTGATGAAGTCAAAGTCTTTATACAGAGGTGTGTTCGCCCAAAGACCGCAGTGCTTCCCACTACGTGCGCTTGTTGTTTGCTTCCGCGGCGGGCTGTCCTGCATGCCGTTGCTTAGAACGCACTTGACTTTAGTGCTGCTACCGCAGGTCGTCTCTTATGAATGGTCAGCACGAACAGGTACAGGGATATACAGGGATTAAAGACAGCGTCGGGAAGTGGAGTAATCTCATCTGGCAGCCTTGCTGTGGTTCCTGCGCAGCTGTGATGTATGAGAGAAGAGCACAAACAATAGACGGCAAGACTGCCTATTATGCCAGTGGGAGCCTAGTCAATCCGACTGCGAGACGACTCGTAACCTGGTTCCCAGTCACAGATCTGCACCGAAATTCGCGAAATCGCACGGAGTATATACGGCTGCAAAGCAGGCAGCTAAACGGCTTTCCATTCATCGCAGGACGAGAGCGTGGTGCCGGATGGAGAAAAATTGTTGCACAAGGTGTGCTTTGAAGATTTGCGAAGCCTGCCCAGTCCAGGCTTCCTGGTTTGCAGCATGCAATTGGCTTGCTTGTGCAGCCAAGGAAGGCCCGCGAAGAAGACGCTGCGGCGGGGAAGAAGCCTCGACGCCCAAGTCGGTCTAGCAGCAGCGAGCTCGACAGCAGCCCGGCACCTAGCCTTCATGAGCTTCATGATGCATCGCAATGGCAAATGCGAGATGGCTCATGGTTACCTCTGCTTGCTCTGTAACACACGTAGTGACATGCTGAGCGTCAAGCGCCGTAGCATTCGCTCAAAGCCGCCCATTTCAGCTTTTCTGCCAGTCACCTCGGCGAGACTCTCCGCGCCCTCCTCGACAACATCACCTGTTGACACACGACCCCGTGAGTGCCTGGCTGAAGGATTGATCTCCCATGCGAAAGCGTATGGGACACCTCGGCATGGTCGCTCAGAGCAGCTGCAGCCACGCCTTTACCTTGGCCTCCGCCGGCGGCGGTAGCGTGCTGCCATATGCCGCCATCGACCTCGTCGCCTAGCTGGGCCTAGCTCCCCATGAGGGCCAGGGGAGCGGTGTCCTCCATGCCACAGACCTCGCTTGTTTGCAGGAGGGCGTCGGCGGCCGTCCCATCAAAGTTCTACGGCGGAGGTAGGAGTGGCGGTGCTGACGCGTTCTTCCTCTGCCAACGAGTGCTCAGCGGATCGCTGCTGCATGAGTCTTGTAAAGCTGTGGTCGGGCCGCAATGGGCACTCCTCACCCACGCCAAGGACGAAGCCGTCAACGGCGTCCTCGCCACCTTCTGGGCCACACGTCACGGCTGGTCGCCGGAGTTCGGGTGCGTACTGTCCACATATTCAATAATTATACCCGAGGTAGACTTATGCACGCTCCGTTGCCTTGTTCATGTTGTTCGCGCTGTTTGCAGTGTTCCTGTTGGCGATGTTCGCGCTGTTCACACTGTTCGCGGTGTTCGCGAACGCCGTTCGCGGTGTGTTCGGACTGTTGAATTCGCCGCGTTCGCGCCGCGCTGTTCGTGGTGTTCGCGGGGCGTACCGTTCGTGGTTTTCGCGCTGTTCGCTGGGTGCTATGGTGTTCATGTCCTGAGTGCTGTTGTGGGGGCTGGGGTGCGCCAGGAAGTGCAACATGCCTCCCTGGGCGCCGGCCCTAATTTTGGAGGGCTGGTGCATCCCTTGTGCTTGCTGCGCTTCAACGCAGCAAAGCAGTCTGACAGTTTGTGGTCGTAAGCGTAGTGATCCTAAAGCATCGGCGTTGGAAGCTGCCTTACAAGTTGGTCTCGTTGGCGGATTGGTTTGTTTTTCAAGATTTCCAGATGTCGGGCGAGCCTTTTGGCTACGAGGCAGAGCCCTTTTGTCTAACTGCCAACCTCTGGAGCAGTCGGCATGTGTTCTTTAGTGACCTTTGAGGTCGAGTGGGTTCATGGTACTGTTCTAACGGGACTCACCCAAAACAACAAAGAACGCTCTGGCAGCCGAGACCCGAAGTCGCCTGTTCTGGCGATGTTTTGTTTTCTTGGATGTGACTAGGAAAATGTAGGAAACCTCCCAAAGGCGGTCGAGAATGCTTTCCCGAGCCAGTGTGGCACAAGACCCGCGCGCAAAGCTGTACTTCTCCCTGCTACCGCCTTCGACGACAGCTGCGAGAACTACCACCGTTTTCTCGTGCGAATGGAATTGCTTCGTAATTGGTCTGTAAGAAGATTATTTGATGCTGCCGTTCGAATGATGCTCATTTCTCGGTGGGTGTTCAATCATTGTCATCACCATCATCATCGTAATTCTCGGACTGAAGGTTTTCTGGCTTCTTTGCCTGTGGCCAGCTCTCTTCTTGGTTTGGTGGCAGGTTTTTCACGATGATTTTTTTTATCCTGGCGTGGAAAAGAACAATCGCTGACGAAGCCACGGCCCGGCGTTTCGCTGAGACATGTCTCGGCGACCTAAGAAATCAAGAGAAGCAGCCTCCGAACCAAGAATTCAAACCCACCCCAAAACCCCAGATTGTTAGAAGTGCTTTAGATGCTCCAAGGTGGAAGTACTGGCTTGGCTGGGCTTCGTGGTGTCAACTTGGCGGACATTGCGCGAAGGCCGCGGCAGACTTTGCAACTCTGCTAGGTTCCAAGGGCCTAGAGCATATTATATGACGTACACCGGAGACATGCGCTAAGCTAATATCTTAAAGGACCGGATAACCTCAGAAAGCATATATATATATATATACATACATATATATATATATATATACGTATGTGCATGACTGTCATAGTGCGGCTCCTGTCAATTTAGTGCCTGCACGGCTTCACATACATGTTCAGCTGTATGTGCCTCTTGCGGCTGCTTGGAGGCAAGCTGTGACCCCAGTTCCTGCTGTAGCTGAAGGCAAAGTTCGAGGGACACAGGGTGGGACACGTTGCTGTTGCTGCTCAGATCTGCACAGATTGTGTGCAATAATATCACGGTCCATATCCACGCAAAGCAAAGCTTTAACTGCCTGCATCAGACCACCAGGTCTCGATGCTCCTATTTGCACGGTGATCTCGTGTCAATCGGAATCGTTGCTTAGGGCTTGCCGCCTGTCCTTGTTTCAGGCCCCATGGAATCAGACGATGAGGAAGAAGATGAAGATGAGAAGGACAAAAATGCCTTGACCCAAAAGCGCATCAACCTGTAGTTCACATGACATTGCGTACATCATTCGCAACTTGGGTTGCTGTTGAGGAACTTAAAGAAGTCTTACTCTGTACTATATATATATATATATGTATCCATTTAGCATGACTTCCGTGGTCTCCGAATGTTTACGCTACGCTACCCGCCTCGGCCAGTGCCTGCCCGGCGGAGCCGAGATTGCGAGTGTGAAGGCGCTTTCAGGTTGCATAGCGCGGGTTCCAAAACCAGGAACCTGTTGTAACACGCAGGACAGAGCAGGCACCCCAAACCTGGGAGTGGTAAAACAAGAAAACAAGGGGTGGATTGGGGGTGGGGGGGGTGGGGGTGAGGGGGGGTGGGGGTGTGACCCCTGTGGCACCCCCAAATGCCCCTGATGCACCATGCGGGAGCGAAGCAACAAAAGTGCCAAATCACGAAAGCTAGCCCCCGAGGAGCTAGCGGAGTATCTTACTTAAGCGAAGCTTACAACCTGAAGGGTATATAGGGTCCCCGGAGGCTCCGCCACGAAACCCAGCAAACCCGGTCGGTTTCCAAGCGGCGACCACAGGTTTTGGGGAAACGGGCTGGCGTTCATTTCTTTCGTATATGGGTGCAAATGAACGCCGTTTTCTGTGGATCCCAGGCCCTCGAAAACCTTTCCAAGTCTTAAGAAAAGACTCAGAAGCCCTGATGTTGATGTGAGTCTGGCGTCCCTCAAAGCTGGATTGGACAGACTTTCATGATGCTCGCGCATTGCGTACTTGTTCTATGTTGGGTGCCCGACCTGAAGCCGTTGGCTGGTAGGCATGATACTGAAACGCACTAGCCTTCCGATAATGCACTAGCCTTCCAGCCGGGCCCTCAGGGGCTGCGAGGGGCTGCGAGTGGATGCGGTTAGGGTGTCTTTCAGGTTTGAGCAAGAGCGAAAGACGAGGTTTTAACTTTACAATCTCGTCAGCAATAATCTGCAGCCCAAAGCTTATACACTCTACAAACCTTTCTACCCCAATGGTTTCTGCGGCCTGATGAATCTCCTCAATCCCAAGGCCTTGGCGTAGCCTTGTCCTGATGCGTAGTGGATGCCCTGTTGACAGAAACCCTTCCGTGGGGGTACCTTAACTAGCTTTCGTCCCAGGCCCTCACCCTCAAGTAAGGGGGTGCAATCTGCGCATGGGTTGCGTTCAAAATTCGCGTGTCTGCTCAGTTACTTTAATTTACATTAATTGGTTTGGCCGGTCTATGTTCATGTCTTTGCTATAAGGCGGCACCGAGGGGGATCCCCTAAAACCCCAGTGTGGCGCTAGGAAAACGCTAGGTTCGCGCTAGGTAAGATCAACAAACATTATTTCAAATTTCGCATGTCACCCAACAGAGATTGATTCAGAAGGCCCAGCCAGGTGGCACCGCCCGAAATATGCGTACAACATCCGGAGTGGTGCAACAACCCCGCGCCTCTTCGTTATGAATTGACGGGGCCCCTGTTGCCAGGATAGAGGTTCTTCTAGGAAAAACGATGACAAGAAAGAAACGATTTTCTTGTTATACTTGGTACATTTGCTGCTCCTGGCTTGTTTTCGTCGTTCATCACGTCGTGGTTGTTGTCAAAAATGCTTGTTCCCGAAATTGACGTTAAATCGGAACTCCCTCGGTGCCGCCTTATGTCCTGAAGGAAAAAGAAGCTGATTGAGATGGAGTAGCAGACGCGACATTTGAAGGATCCAAGCATGATTTCCTAGAAAAGGTGCTAGCGCGGACCATTTTTCAGGCGCTGCTGTCGGACGAGTCGTCACAAGAACTGCGAGTGTTGCTGCTACATACTGCTACTGCTGGAGTTCTGGCGCGAGCGAAGGTTTCTCCGCTGTCGCCACTTGCGGGGCTCGAGCTCCAGCAAGCATAGCGCTCTCGGTTCTATGGTGTTCCTTTGTGGTCTGCTAGAGGAGGAATAGGCCATGGTCTGACGGGGAAGGATGCGTTGACATTTTGCTAGCGCCGTGCTAGCGCGGCGCTAGCGCAAAACACTGCCGGATTTTCCTAGATCTGATACTACGACGTGATGAACGACGAAAACAAGCCAGGAGCAGCAAATGTACCAAGTATAACAAGAAAATCGTTTCTTTCTTGTCATCGTTTTTCCTAGAAGAACCTCTATCCTGGCAACAGGGGCCCCGTCAATTCATAACGAAGAGGCGCGGGGTTGTTGCACCACTCCGGATGTTGTACGCATATTTCGGGTGGTGCGCCTGGCTGGGCCTTCTGAATCAATCTCTGTTGGGTGACATGCGAAATTTGAAATAATGTTTGTTGATCTTACCTAGCGCGAACCTAGCGTTTTCCTAGCGCCACACTGGGGTTTTAGGGGATCCCCCTCGGTGCCGCCTTATAGCAAAGACATGAACATAGACCGGCCAAACCAATTAATGTAAATTAAAGTAACTGAGCAGACACGCGAATTTTGAACGCAACCCGCATGGGCCGTTGGCAACTTAAGGAAGTCTTTCTATGTACTATATATCCACCTAGCATGTTTTTTGACACCAGGGTTGGGTTTGCATCTCCAGAGGCGGGGGGCTATTTGCCACCCTGAAGCCTTCGGGAACCGAACGCCGGAACGGAACCCCGCCTCGGAATGCCGGAACGAACGCCGGAACGGAGCGGAACGGAGTGGAACTTGGTGATCTTTGTTTTGCTGGCCGTGGGGTTGCACGGCTGGGT
>CAJNDS010001446.1:286926-331179 GCA_905221605.1 Symbiodinium natans
CAGAGGGCTGAGGCTTGTAATTCATCCATGTGCAGATTAATCCATGTGCAGGAAGGAGACTTGGGCAGCTAAGTGCATCAGAATCAACAGCGCCTCAGGTGTCAAAGCCCTGGCCGGCATGGGTGTGTTGGCTGCGGCCAGGAAGAGCAAAAGACACCAAGCGCCTGGGACAACCGTCAGGCATCTGGGGAGTTGTTCTGGATTCAGGTCCCTCTTCGGTAGTCTTGAAAATAAAACTGACATGATGGCTTCAATAATTCTGCTGGAGCCAGAGGCGGAGGTCAAAACAAGCACCCCGCATCACCCCTTCTCTGGCCTTCTGTGAGCTTGTGCTCTGTGTTGTCCCTCTTGCGTCAGAATTCAGCTTTCCCCCGTCCTGATCAAGGGCATGTCCTCGGTAGGCCACGCAGTGCGCAGACCCGATAGGAGGCTCCCTGAAGCCCACAAAACATCATCAAACCCTCAAGTCAGGTGGGCAAACAGCTTCAGAGCTGAGGTTGCTAGGGGTGCTGTCGCCGCTGCTTCAAGACCCACTGTGGATGACTGGATGGTGAAGCCGATGGAGAGCCAGGTGGGGCCGCCCCCTCCCCCCCCCCCCCCCCCCCCCCCCCCCCAAATAGAGCTCAGACCGTGACTTCTCTAAGCATCTCTAAGCTAGGGACAGCTTTTCGGGTGGGACCACACTGTAACATAGTTGTAACATGATGTAACATGGACAAAAGGGACTACAAAGGATCACAGCATCTTGGAGCTCATGCCCTGACATTTGACCATAGTTTTCAGGATGCTTTTAGAGGTGCAAGGGCCCGGCCCCCCAAAGCTCCAGCTAAACAGGAGCTGCTCCAGCAGAGCCGCCCAGCGCACTGGGTTCTCCGCACCGCGGACGATGAGCAGAGTCGCAAACTGCAAGCATCCGCAAGCTTGAGTTGTTTGCTTTGAGAGCTCTTGTCTTGAGCACAGGCACCACGGACGTCAAGGCCAATTTACGGTTCTTCACAAAGATCTTCGGCATGAAGGTCTTAAGGCACGAGGAGTTCGACAAGCCCTGTGCCATCACTTGCAACGGAGAGTTTCAAACTCCCTGGTCGAAGACAATGATTGGCTTCGGGCCCGAAGACGAGGGGTATTGAGCCTTGCAACAGCTTCGGTAGAACAATTTCAGATTTGTTTTTGGCTAGTTGCTGCCAGTATGGATGTAAAGACCGACCGTTCAACAGACAGAGCTTTCCAGCGTGTACAACTTCTTCTCCTTTGTTCCTTCCGCTCCTCTTTCTGTTAAAGTTATTTCTTCTCCTTTTTCTTGTGTCCTCTTTTCAACTAAACTAAGCCTTCTTAGCCGGGCGGCCGCACCAGCGACAGAATTGGCGGCGGTAGTGCGTTTCCCCTGCGTCTCGCGCGCTTGTTAGGTCTCGTCCTAGTCGCAACTTCGGCAAAAGTGACCACGCGGAGCGTTTCCAAAATCGCCCGCGCTCATGGTGGTGTCGTGGTGGTTTCAGGGTTCTGTTACTCTGAAGCTCTTCCTCAGACACGATGACCATTCTCCTCTACGGCACCAGAACCCTGCACTTCGAGCACCGGCGCGCCGCGGCGTGCCGCGGCGACGGAGCACTGCGTTTTGGAGCGCGTTTGAACACGCGTCGAGCACCCTCTCGGCGGGGTGTCGCATCGCCGAAGCCCTGCATCTTTTGGAAGGCGCTTCGGGACAGGGCGGGCTCTGGAAAGTGATCTGTTGTAGAAATAGACGATTAGCGACTTATGCGGAAGCATTCCTCCGCCTGGTGAGGAAGCCGCTTGCAAACACCCTCGCCAATATCGTGTGTACGGAATTCCGTGCCGGCAAAATCCTCGCAAAATCCTTGCAAAGTGGTGACGGAATCCATTTCAGCCAAAAAGCCTCGCGGCAAGAACACAATACAAGGCCTGGAGCTGACCTACAACTATGGCGTGTCCGACTACGAGAAGGGGACCGGGCTGGAGCACATTGCTGTGGCAGTGGCGGATCCCAAGGACCTGCAAATTTAATTGGGTTTTTTGGGGTCAGTGCTAGCCTCTCCAGCTATTGCCGGCAGCAGCACTCGCAGTTCAATAGCTTGTGTATGGTGGCGCCGTAAAGAGTGGCCATGGCCTGCACGGGCATGACAGCGTATGCGTGGCACGGAGACGTAGAGGAACAGAGTGGCCATAGTACCGCAGGAGGCACTCAGCAAAGCTGCAGACATGGGGTATGCCGTGGAGAGCGACATCATTACTGGTCCGGATGGCTACAAGTTCCGAGTGCTTCCGCAAGAGGACAGCGACATCATGCTAGTCACAGTTGCACAGCTCAACTTGAGAATGTGAGGGCAGACTGTACGGACACTAAGACCGGCTGGGACCTTTGCACCTTCGTGTTGCTCTGTGCAGGATGAGGACGCGGACCCTTTTCGGATTCTTGCCTCCAATGTTCGTTTCACTGCACTTGAGTCGTTAGTTCTTGGGTTGCCTATTTGAGACGTGCTGACAAGGTATATTGCCTTGAAGGTGAAGGACCTGGAGCAGGCTACCAGGCCCTGGCACCCCGCTTTGTGAGACTGGCTGAGATCTAGGTGCCCTCTGCAATGCGCACCTTCAAAAGTGGAGAGGTTCTACTGCGAGACTTGCGGCATGGACGACACAGATGCTGTTCCAGACTGCCCCATCTTTGGCGAGGGTGCCAAGGCTCGACCCTAAAGTAAACCCATGGAAGCCCCATAATAAACCCCAGAGTGAGAGTCGACGCCCAGCAACCTGCAATTTTGTGCCGTTTCACGATGGGTGCAGGTTGTCCGGTATCCTCAGCAGCTACCCCTTGTTCTCTTTCTGGACAAGGCTACATGGGCAGCATTGCCACATGGCGAATATGTACAAAGCTTCACCGCCTAGAAACATCTCATGGAGCGTGTGCGTTGAACATCTGAGTCTGCATCAGCATAGACCACGGTAAAGGCACAAGCACTTGCATATGCACCGGGATTGCGCACAAAGCTTGGCAGGATGCTGCGCCTCCGCACGTCACGCAGTGGGAAGGGCGTCATGCCATTGCGGTGCCTGGGAAAGCCCTGCGAGCTGTGTACAAGCGCATCCTGGACAGACAAGGCGTCTGATGGCTCTTTCTCATCTGAACCCGCCGCGAGTCTGTGTATGCACATGTGCATGTGTGTACGTATGCTTGCCAGCATCCAACTGCAAAGTGCTGTGGTTCCTCGATGTTCCTCGGGTAGCAGCAGTGCAGATGGAAGAGATGCAGGCAAGTGCGGCAGCGTGCTGCACCACATCCGGGTGCCTTGGCCACTTGGGCACGCTCTCGACACAAGATTGTGAATAGATGATGACAGGTGCAGGCTCTTTTATCGGAACCTGTGCCACTCATTCTCGAGGTTAATTGAGAAAATTATAAAATACTAATATCTCAAACTTAAAGCCTGTCAGTTTGTGATTGTGTGGGCTGGAAAGCCGCACCAGCATGATTTCAACACCGGCCTTCCTTCTGGTGCCCGTGCGGAGGATTGTGAACTTAGTGTGATTCAGAGGTTCTGGGACTCGTTGATTAAGTTTGGCTATATCTTGCTTTAAAGCGGCGCTCCAGCTGCCAGGAGTTCAATGAGTTGCCAGCCCTGCGGCGGATGCGTGGCCTGCCACCCATGGCTTGCTCCCCCCCACCGGAGGCCTGGGCTGTCTGGATCCTTGAACGGTTAGGGTAGGATCGCTGCGCGGACTTTGGAAGAACTAGGGTCAACAAGGGCACCAGGGCTCCACGCGGCCACAGCACAAGTACAAACATGGCAAGGATTCTGATCGAACTCTGCGTCAGAAGCCTATCCTGCAGAATTTGAGACGGGAGGTCCACAGGAGGTGTGAAGGGGCCCGCTGCGAACTTGAGCTGGCGGATGGTTGACTTGCTTAGTGGCCTAGATCCATTTGAGTCAAAATCAAAGACCCGTTCAATTAGGCCACCTCTTGGCCCGACCCGCCGTGTCTGAAAGCCTTGTTTTCTCTGGGCGGCCGCAGTGGTTTACATATGTTGAATAGAAGAGCTGCAGCGGTTTGCATGAGCCAGGTCGATTGCTGATACCGAACCGAGGGATTCAGGTGTGAAGGGGGAGTTTCAAAGCTTGTTTGTTGAGCGTACTGGAGTCCTGGCTTGATGTTCGTCCATGTTTACTTCTCAGACCTTCAAGTTTAGTAGGCGGCCGCAGTGATTTGCCTAGGATGAGATGTAGGATAATGATTTCAGAACGGATTTTTGACAACGACTCATTTGAGTCACGGGCCCGTGGGAAGACAAGAAAGTTGCTCAGGAACACGAGGTTATAAATATTATAGACGATGAGTCGAGTGATCAGGTGCCGGTACAGTTAAGTAGACAGACCATCTTGAGTTAGCATCATTTGGTGTCTGGTGTTTCTGATGATGCCAAGCTGCTTGTGTCGCAGAAGTGTTGCCCTGCAGTGCGGCTGGTTCTGTTGGGCGGCAACTGCCAGTCTTTCACCTACACCTTCAACCCAAAATGTTCAATGCAAAGCAAATCCCAATGCCCAGCGGTGTGGCCTGTGCTTGGTGGCCTCCAAACGAATCCCAATGATCCAACTGCTGGCCAGGAGCAGCTGCAGAATCTGCGCAAGAGTCCTCTCAAGCCGCCACCGGCCTGGAGCTCAGCTTGCCAGGATGTCTACAGGGCATTGGTCTGGGGGTTTAGGTGTTCACTTCGTCGGAGGTTGTGTTCATGTGTTTGGCGCCTGTACAGGGTTCTGTACCCTGATTCTGCACAGGCCCAGCTGACATGCTGATAGGCCTTGCAAACAAAGATGCGTGTTGTCCCATTCCTGGTGCAGACGAGGAGCTGGAGTCTGGAACCCTGGCTGTGGCGATAGTCAGGGATCCCGACGGCTATGAGCCCTTTGGCTCTGATTCGGAGTCGGGGCTCGTGCCGCTATCCCTGAATTGGTGGAGGAACATGCTCCAACTAGAAGCCTTGCTTCTGCATGCCAGCAGAAACGTGTCCCGCCCAAGCCGAATGGCAAGCACCGTTAACGTTTTTTTCTTTTCCTTGTCTGCCCCTTGCTGAGGATTTGCTTGGTCAGTTCCGCAGCTCGGCTATGCTGATGTCCATCTTGAGATGAGCGACCGTCAAAATTAGCGTTGACTAGCTTTAGTAAGGCGATAACCCCAACATGATGCTAAACAATGTGCGATGGAGGGGCTTAGTATGAAATTAGCGGAAGAGCGTTTTAACCTGCAGAACGATATGGGATACGCAGAAAACGATAACTGCAACATCCATGTCCTTCAGCTTAACAAGTAATATTGACCGCTTCCCTCCAGACGGTCAGCTTCGGTATCTCATGTCGGCCACGGTTCACGTAGCAGGATGGAAAATCCGAGGGGCAAGGAAATGACAAAGAACGCTGAGGTATTAGGAAGAACTCCCCGAAGGATGACCCCTACAGGACCGCAGGTGCCACTGCGCACCCGGTGGCATTCGGTAACATAAGCTGGCACGCAAGCTCTTCGGAGAACTGTTCGGTCCCAGGAGACATACCTTCAGGCTGTGAGGCCACGGGCTGCAACCGTCGGGAAGAGTGAGCAGAGTGATGAGAATGAGAGAAGACCTCCTTCTTTGGAGCCAATCAAAGTCTGGCATTGGATTTCCTAGAGCTCCTGAAGACCAGACCCGCAGAAGTTGATCTGACACGCTTGGCACTCGGAACAGTGTGGAGGATCCAGTACGGGCGGGCCTTACTCCAAAGACCCCCTAGATTAATAGTAGAACAGGCGGTAAAGAATGCACGCGCCTGAATTTAATATGATTATGTGGCCCTTTTCTCCACCACAATGATAATATTACTAGTAAACGCGTGCTTTATCCTTACCTTGTAATATACCCACTACAATCCGCACTTCAAAACCGCCCGACCTCCTGAACGATGACAGGCTTGCCTACAAGCCCGATGCAAAGATCGACTGGCATTGGCGAGGAGAGGCCATGGCAGGGCGTCGGTCGCCCACACCAGACTTCATGGTGGCCTGGCAGCACTGTTTTGACCGGACAGTCTAAGCCACACCTCAAAAGCCGGCGTCGGCAGTGGGCAGATCGACTTGTACCAGTGAGGCTAGTGTTCCCGAGCTCTGGATGATACCCGGGAAGGTCCAAACTTGTTTACAACTGACTGGGATTTGACTTTGAGGTAGTGGTGTTGCAGGTACCTCACCTATACAATTGGCCCAGTTTTTGCGCACGTCTCTCTGTGCACGCGAAGTGAAGGTGGCCTGCATCTAGCCAAGATTCACCGGTGGAGGCGGATGGCCTGTCCGTTGTAAACAACGCATTGGATTTGTGCAGCCATTTGCTGTGTAAGCCCTTAACTCCAAGTGTGTTGGTCCAAGACTTTCTCACAAGCTTCGACACGTTCATGAGATCAAGACCTTTTCCACCACCAGCAAGTTTGTTTTTTTGCCTTGGAGGCGGGCGAAGGCGCCAGCATCCAAAACCTCCAGGCGGGCTGGCTCTCAACAATTGCAGGGCTCGAAGAGTTCATGCACGTGCTTCCGGTGGAAGCACAACAGACCTACCCCTGCAGACCGCCAGAGCAGTGCTTGCAATTGCGTCGATTGCTGGCTGAAACATTTCCTAAGTAAAGCCTACTTGGCTTGCTCGTTGCTTTCCTTTTCCAGTGCCAGTCTGTTCCATGGCGCTCATAGATCAGTAGTTACACTGTCTCTAAAGACGGGATGCAGACATCACTCGGTGCATGGGCACCAGTGCAAGTGCAAATCTGTAGAGTCACCAAGAGCGACATTGCTGCACTTTTTGTGATACAGCCGTGCCAATTCGACCCTTCATTTGGATGCTGCCCGAGCGCCAGGAATCAGCAAAGGTATCGGTATCAGTTTCAAGCAAGACCTGAAGATCTCTCGGGTGGCATTGCGTGGCTGCACTTGCCAAAGGCGATGCCGGCACGCAGCAGGGGTATTTTAAAAGCGCCCGCGCTGGTTTGCTAACTTGATGGTGCACGCAGCGTAGTGCCTGTAGTCTCTGGAGCCTGAGCATTATGGTGTTTTTTGACAGTTGTGGGCCACTTCAACAGATTCAGATACCCCTGCAACATGATGTTTTTCTCAATTGCAGTCTCATGCCAATATTTTCAGCACAATCGGGTGCTCTTTCCATAAGCTGAAAAATTACATGGTGCGCTTGCACTCTGCAGGCTTTGGGTGAGACAGATGCTGTGCAGCATGAATTTCCGAAGCCCGGCTAGCCCGGTGACCCTAAATTCTAAACCCTGTCACGCGAAGAGACCTAATTACAAACCGAAGCCTTGCAGGCCTCTTGCGAGCGTGAGAGTCGAAACCCTGCCGGTGGTCTCTTGACACTTTGAGGTGCGATTCGCGCTGCTCTGAATGCTCTGGAGATCCCGGCAACTGCCTCAATCCGAGTGCGCTCTCCCGCACCTGCTTGTTGCTCATGGTGTCGTGGCTAAACCCCTACACTCCTACACTTCTACACCGTGAACCCCACATCCAGAGCAGTTGCCGGGCTGTTCCTGCGAAACCGTTAACGTCAAGATCCTTTAGCTCAGAATGGTCCGCTGGCCCATAGCCCCTATGTGGAAAACCAAGCCCATGAGGTGCCAGAGCTGCATCTCGCTGCCATCGATGCCCTCGTGACGTTAGGGCGGGGCAGACCGCACATCATCGCCGCAGCTCGGCAAACACCTTGGCCTGTGGAAACTTTCTACCCGACTCTACTACGTTCGTGCTGTGTTTGTGTGTTTGCTTCTTGAAAGCTACAGGAGATAGCTGCTCTGGTGACAGATGCTGGCACTGCCCTCGTCAAGCCCCGTGGCAGGACAGCAGCGGGTTTGCATGACACGGGGGGGGGGGGGGGGGGGTTGGTCTCCCCCACAGATTCCAAAGCGACCGTCCCCGGCCCGCGCCCCCCCCCCCCCCCACGCCAGAATAGGAAAGGCAGGGCGCCGCAAAAATAAGACCACGGCAATGTGATGATTCTCTATTACACACAATAGGCTGCAGATCCCTGAGGTGCTCAGCAAGCAAAACAAGAAGGCTGCCGACAGATTTTGGAACCCCCCGCAAAAATTCTTTAAATGTGCGACGAAAAAACTCGTTAAATGTGGAGGTATTAATTAAACTGATGCTCGGATTGAGGTGCCATGCACTCAGCAAGTTGGGAGATGTTGCTGAGCGAGGCAAGCTTTCTATAGTAATATCATGTAGTGCTCTGCACGCACCTCGTGAATTGAGATACAGTCACTGTGTTTGCATCACAGGGGCCGGTGTGCAGGCGATGGGCATGCTTTCGATGCAGTGCTGGCTGGCTTGTCTTCTCCTGACGATGATGTCCGACGAAAGGCGGTTCTGAGAGGGGAGCGGGGGATCGGAATTCCAGAAGTCTGATAAAATCCCCGCAATGGATAGAATCCCGACGTGTTTCGTGCGCGCACACACACGTACGTATATAATACATATATACACAAATAAATAAGCAGCTAAAACATAAGCAATTTTCTTATATACATATTTGTATTGCTTGGAGGCCTTGGACTGTGCGCTGCCAGCGCTTGTGGATCCAGGCTCGCAGCGCAACAACTTCCTTGCGTGGGGCAACCTTCCAAGCAACTCGCGTGTTGGAGTTTCCGGCGCATGAGAGTCAGAGATAGTGACGGTCATTGGAGTACAACTCTTCTGGGAACTGTCGCCGGATCCGTTGCTGCAACACTGCTGGTTCTGGTTCCGGCCCTGTCTGCGCCTAGAAGTGTGCCCATGCTGCTGCGCCAGCCGGCCAACCAGTGCTTGTGTGAGCCCCGAGAACAGCCATGGAGAGGGTTTGAAAGACCCTCTTCTGCTAGTAGTTTATAACAAATCCTCCTCTGCTTCCTTTTTCAAGGCCCTCCTCGAAACTAGACATCTTGAGAGGTGACCCATCAGCCATCTCGAAGCTGGCGACTTTGTTGCGGCATCGGGACCGGCACGTCCGGCCGCAGCCTGAGGCCCTCCAGAAGGCCATGGGCCCCTGCGCACGGGCATGCAAGCCACTACCCTAAATCTATATGATTATTGTTACTACTACTATTCCTATTCTTATTATGCTTGCCATTCTTATTGAGAAGATGCGAATTATTCTAAGCCCTAACAAGCATGGCAAGACCTTAAGCCCTGAGAAAGGAACGTCCCAGCACAGCCTTGGTGCTCAGATTGTGCGCCCAGGGAAACTGCTGTTGAAGCGCTCGCTGTGGCGACCGCATCTTCTGCAGAAGGCACGCAGTGTTTGGCGCAAGATACCCAGATAGCGTTCTGCAAACAGCGTGGGCTTTTGAAGGAATGGCACGGTTGCGCTGATTACTCCGCGTCAGGATTGCCACACCCGAAGTCCCCACCCTAGAGAACCCGAAAGAACCTTCTGATGTCGTACGCGAAAGAAGAAATACAATTATTTAGTATATTCAAAAGACAGGTCGCAAGAGTGCGGTCTATGCCTGCGCATCGCTCTTGGACTCCAATGACTGGGTGGCTCGTCAGTTCGCCTTGAAGGTGGGAGACGCTACACGGGACCCCTTTGGACCCTCAGAGGCCTCTCGAGTTTCAGAACTTCTGGTGCCCCAGCAGCCCTAGCAGGCCATGGCAAGTGTTGCAGATGTGGGAGACGACGATGCAGCTGCCATCGCCATCTCCTGTTTGCAAGATGCCGACCGCGACATAAGGCGCGAGCACATACTGCCTCTCCTGATGCTGCAGCACCGACTCGTGGATTCATGGGGCAGGGTTTTCCTAGGGTTTGTTAAGTTTCCCCCCGCGGGCCAGCTTCTCAAGCGCTCGACTTTGACGCACCATGGACCCTGAGGTGTCAATCCATCGACTCTCGGTTCAAGGTAAGGGGTTCCATGGCTCCAGGTTTGATTGGAAAGAGGGAGGCTTCATTGACAGATCCCTCCTTTGATACAGATGGTTAACAGCGAGAGAGAAATTTGCGCACTACCAATGTAGCAATCGTTTGTGCAAGTCCGAAGTCGCAATTGATTTTTTGCTGGATTTTTACATTGTCTGTTGGCCCTGTGGCCAAAGGCTTTTCATCGCTTAGCTCGCTACACGGGCTCTTGCGCAGCCTGCAAAGCAGGCTGACATCTCTAGATGAAGCATCTGCATGCGCTTGCTCAGTAGGTTGTCGAAATTGTGGTATACGACTGTATACCTCATGGCCTCATAGGTCTCAGAGTTCACTCTGACAAGTTATAATGTTCCCCAAACGCATGGGCAATTTTGCAGGTATTGTTCGCAGATTTTCCTTGCGCTGTTGGTTTTCTGATCTCCCACCAAACTGCTGGATCCCAGGAGATCCTCCCCAAGATTGTGCCAAAGGGCGACGTGCAGGCGCTTCTCAGCATGGCCGCCTGCTTGGATGATGATGATGCAGATGTCCAAGAGACTTGCTCGCAACTGGGGGGCCTTCATGATGGCCAAGCAAGTACGCAGCAAACGTGGGAGTCACTTAGGCAGCAGCTGTGCGGTATTTCCCGCATCTTGCTGAGCCAGGCTGTATGCTGAATGCAGCATGGCGGTCCGACGCGCGCACGCCCGAGCGGTCGCGAGCGCAAGCCGCGCACTCGTCAGAAAGGCTGTGGGGTGGTTCTTGACGCGATGATCGGGCGCCTGGCCAGCTCAGAAGGTGGCCTGGACAGCCCTTGAAGCACCAACGAAGCACCAACGAAGCACAACGAAGCACAATGTCTCTCCCGGGTGCTGCTTTGCTCAGCAGTTGGCTCCGCTCCTGCCCGGAGGTCGTGTCAGACACAGTGCCACGCGCCTTTTGCCTTGCCTTGCGCAGCAAGGCCTGGCTCACCTCGCACTGCATATGGGGGTTTTACGATCTCAGGGGTACCTGGTTGGGGTCCTATTTAACAGGGGATCCTATTCTTTAGGGGCCTATAATTATTGGGGGTCCCTTATTTTCGGCAACCCCATATGTTCTTGTGTAAAGGAGCAATGTACTTGTAGGACGAAGGCGGCACAGGCAGTGATGCTATGCTGTCGAGTTTCATGGCAGCTCATGACTTTCAGATGTCAGGAGACGCGGCATCCATCGGTGCACTGTGCCTCGTATGCCCTATGCAGCGGTGTAAGTAGCACCATTTTTGCTCCATGAAATCAAGGTTGGCGCGCCTTCGCGACGTGGAAGTCCCAATCCGTGTGTCTGCGGTTCAATCCATTGCCGCCATCATGCAGAGCCCTTCCGACCTCCAGACCTTGAGAGTGCTGCTCCCGAGCTGGAATTTGGAGGGAAAGACATCTCTTGAAGTTATACCAAAACCAGCAAGGAAAATCAAGCAGTGAGCCATAAGGCATCAGAAGGGTCTGATGAGCTTTTCGCAGAGTGAAGTCTTAAATCTTGTACGTACCGCAATGAGTTTGCCAAGCTTAGAATTGCATGTCGCTCACCTTTGCAGCAAACTCATCGTTCAGGGTGGGCAGCTTGGAGGATGAGCACAGGGCAGTGCGCTGGGCGGTGATGAATGTTCTGGCCTTAAATACGCCAGTGAGTGTGTCTCTGTATCTCGGTGGGTATATCACTAATGATTCTAATGGTTACATGCGTTTCATAATGTTCCTGAAGTCGTGTTGAAGGCATGCAGAGGCTGACATGTCGGTACTTGAGCATCGGTGGCCTTCGTTTGTGCCAGTCTGCCATAGGCCTTGCTGGGCATGGATGCGGTGCTGGATGGGAAAGCCGTGCTGCTCTGCTGAATTCGCACATTCGGAGAGCGACACGGGTTTCTCGATGTAGCTACGCTGCCCACGTAGTGTCGTGGGCCGACATGTTCGTTGCAGGCACACTCTGAGAGAGCGCCTGGATGACGGGTGCTTCGACGACGCATGGCGACATGCACGCAACGGCATCTTGCACGGTGAAGATGCACAACCTCCCTCAGCCCAGATGCAACAAAGGGTCGAAAAAGCGAAGATTGCAAGAAGTGCAAACACTCATCATTGCAGACTGCGTGTGACGAATCAGCTGTTCGTACTTCCGCATCATCTGGCCTTGCATACGCCAAAGGCCGCAGATCCTCGTCACACAACTTGCGCCGTCGGATGTGCAGGAGCAGGCGAGCAGATCGCTTGCAGTGATACCAACGTCCGTGGCTGACGTTTATTAAAAACCGTCAGTGCACTGTTGGACAGTTTCATTTTGCCAATGCAGGTGTTGCCCTCGACAGGTTCGATCCCTGACCATGAAGGCTCTGCATCGAAAAGAAAGCATTACAAGCTTAATTAGGCTGATGCTAGAGGAGCAGTTCTAGCTCGCGTAGATGATGATAGTCCAGCTTCAATCCTGCATCGATCAACTCCTCAACTCCCCAGCTCCTGAGCCCCGCCTCCTCTCTGGATGATGGGTTTGCTCCTGATTGTCTACCTGTGTCTGCATGCTTTGTGGGGGGGGTTGGAGGCGTTGCGGCAAGTGCGGCAAACACCGACTTCAAGTTCAAGCCGGTGGAGAGAGCTGACCTGAGACCAGAAGGTAGCTGGACTTTGATGGGGTATGTTGGAATTACGTGAAGCGGTTTGTGGGCGTAGTTTGCAAGAAGCTTGACGGCAGAAGTCCTATGTAGCCAGTGTTGCATAGAATGGCGGATGGCTTGCTTTCCAGAGGGTCCGAGCCCGTCGAAAACTTTGCGCACAGGTGCTGCAGACACCTTAAGCTACAGCCAGACGGTTGGCACCATGACGCAGCGGCTCAGCCTGACACGCGGATGGAGAGACATGTGCGAGGGTTTTCTGTGGAGCAGCCTGGTGGATTTGGTAGATGAGCTGAGGACTGGCACGCAGGCACATGACGCTGCTACGTTTTGGAAGTTTGCGGGGTAGTTGTTGACAGTCAGTTTTGGGTCGGAAAGGTTTTTTCTATGTTTCCGGCTTCGTGCTTGCACTGCGAAGTCGCTCTGCCTACTTTGAAGCAGCAAGATCCTCGCAGGGGGAGCACATGCTGCTGACGGATTCCCTGCGATCCTTGCAGTGCACTCAAGGGGGCGTCCATGCCTCAGATAAGTGGGCGAGTGGTCGTGCGTCGCCACCTTGCGCAGCCTCAGGCAGTCAGCGAAGTCACCTGCTTTGCTGCAGCAGCTGGCCCAGCCAGCTGCGTCAGAGATGAGAAGGTGCAAATTCGCTGTCCGTCGTAGCATGGCCCAAATCGTTGCACTTGCCGCACATGGCACAGCACCGTGCAGTATTGAGCGCAAGGGAAGGCAAATAAGCCAATCGAGAGCACAGTGTTGAGTAGCATGTTTGCCACAGCTTTGTGCAAAGCAAGGGTTTGGAACAGGGCTTGTAACTTGTTTTCAATGCGAACTTTTTGCCAGGTTGGTGAGGCCACCGCCCTCCCAGAAGATACATGTCGGCAGGCTCGGTGACAGCTGAGAAGGTGTGCCAGCGACTATTTCCGAACTTCAGACGGATGCTTCTTGCAAAGCCAAGAACGAAGTCGGAACCCATGCTGCTAGTGCTACTGCTAGTACTGCTGCTACTGCCATAACTGCTACGGCTACTGCTGCTACTGCTGCTACGACTACTACGACTACTACGACTACTACGACTACTACGACTACTACGACTACTACGACTACTACGACTACTACGACTACTACGACTACTACGACTACTACGACTACTACGACTACTACGACTACTACGACTACTTCTACCGCTACTACTGCTCTTTTCTAGTACTAGTACTACTTCTCGTAGTCGTAGTAGTAGTAGGTAGTAGTAGTAGTAGTAGTAGTAGTAGTAGTAGTAGTAGTAGTAGTAGTAGTAGTAGTAGTAGTAGTAGTAGTAGTAGTAGTAGTAGTAGTAGTATAGTAGTAGTAGTAGTAGTAGTAGTAGTAGTAGTAGTAGTAGTAGTAGTAGTAGTAGTAGTAGTAGTAGTAGTAGTAGTAGTAGTAGTAGTAGTAGTAGTAGTAGTAGTAGTAGTAGTAGTAGTAGTAGTAGTAGTAGTAGTAGTAGTAGTAGTAGTAGTAGTAGTAGTAGTAGTAGTAGTAGTAGTAGTAGTAGTAGTAGTAGTAGTAGTAGTAGTAGTAGTAGTAGTAGTAGTAGTAGTAGTACTACGAGTACGAGTACGAGTACGAGCACGAGTAAGAGTACGAGTACGAGTACGAGTACTAGTACAACAACAACAACAACAACAACAACTACTACTACTACTACTACTACTACTACTACTGCTACTACTGCTACTACTGCAACTACTGCAACTACTGCTACTACTGCTACAACAACAACAACTACTACTACGACTTCTACTTCTACTTCTACCATTGCTACTACCATGACTACTACTATGACTACTACCATGACTACTATGATGACTACGCAGCAGACGCGATACTGCAGTAGCAATCATAAGAATAGTTGTACTATCAGCAGTGCCAGAAGCAACAGTAGCTTTCGTTGTCGTCGTAAGGGTCGGAGCATGAGTGGAAGTAGCAGTAGCAGTAGTCGGAATTTGATTCAGGAAGTCTCGTATCTCATTCGTGATGGCACGAACGGACTTGATCCCAGTTGTGCTATGCATAGTTGTCATGAGGTAACTCCCAAACACCCTGGAAGGGCTGAAGGACTTGCCATACTCTTGCGCAGTGTGCACTGACATGCGGTTGTCCCCCCCCCCCCCCCGAACACAAGAAAAACTTGCATTTCCCCGGTGCTTTCATCTTCGACTCGGCCAATGTTTCAAGCCTGCCAGGCTGGCAAAAAGCAAGAGCAAGTCGGCGAAGTCACCTCCTTTCCGTCCTCACAACCTTCTGGGCTGAAGGCCCAGGCCTGTGACGTTGGTCGTGTTGCCCCTAGAGCGAACCAATTATCCCCTAGCCATGCCATAAGCGAAGGCTGTGGAGGAAGCGACTTGCTTTCCTTCGCCACCGGCCATCTCCATTGCTTCGAAGGAGCTGGTTTGGAAGATCTCGAGTTTGTTGTAGACTAGGCCCAGGCGGTGCATTCCATATCAGTGGGGAAACCGTAGCAGCTGCATGTCGACTACTTAGACCTAATCGAGCTGCATGTGTGCTCTTTCACACCCTTTTCGGATCCCAATCTCAACCTGTCACTTTTATGCCCATCTGCCCGACGCGAGTTTCAAGAAACTGATCTGACGCCTTTCCGCGCCATGGGCAGCGGAACATTCGCTGTGAGGTGGCTCGACCCTGACCTAGGCATCTCAATTTGCCGGGCCTGCCGCGGCCGCCGGTGGATATCGTGAGCTGCCAAGACGATGGCAATGACTGCAAGTACAATGCTCGCAGTTTTGGACCAAGTGCAGAATGTCGGTCAAGTCGTCGAGATCGGGCAGTCCCACGTCCACCAGAAGGAGCAGGCCAGAGTTTCCAACAAGAAGAGGTGTGTCAACTCCAGAAAATCATTCCTTGGAACACGCATAGCCCCAACACCTGTAGGGCGCAGTTTCGGAAGTGCTCAGGTACGCTGGGCACGGAGAGCTTATCAGCTCGAATCGCAATCCGTTCGCCTTGATGTCTTTGACCACGTCAAGGAGGAGATCCGCTCGCACCACGACACCTACATGGGCCGCATTGATGTCTTGCTTCTGGTCCTAGCTTTGCTTCTTGGCTCTCACCAGGCCTTAAGATGCCTTAAGCACCAGAAGAGTCGGCTCTGAGACTCGAAGATCTGGCATCACCTAAGGATTTGGCCTTTCGCCTTGAATGCCATCCAGTTCTCAGACCCATTCATACCGCAAACCGAGGCCGAGTGCGAATCTTGCATAGAAGTCCAGCACAGATGGCTTGTGCTCATTTGGACGACACTCTTAGGTGCAATTCTCGTTCTACCTTTCTGGGGCATTCTGATGCTCATCCGTTGTCGGTTGAAGTTGGATGCATGGCTCGAGTACTCCCTGGCCAGATTGAGCCAGGCAAGACGGGGCATGAACATCGCACCCCAAACCAAAGTGGGGTCATCCAGAAACGAAGATGATGAGGAGGACCATGACGACACCAAAGAGATTGTGTGCAAGTTGGTCAACATGGTCGCAGAATGTCAGGAATACCTGGGCATAATGTGGACAGAGGAATGCAGCTGGCTTGTTCACACCTCCACTAGCCTTCTTTGGATTTCAGCTGGGGCTGCACTGCTGCTTACTGCGTTGTCTATCTGGATCTTCATGGTCAACAAAGGTGGCTCACACGCGAAGTTTGGGCATTGGTTTGCCATGATTATCACGTTGGGCATGGCCGTGCCGCTGGTCTACGTTGCCCGAAGATCTTTCGACGAGCTGGAACCTCCTGGTGAGGGAACCCTTGCGCAAGCAGTGAGTAACCCAGCCATCAACGAGCCTGCGGCACGCCGTCGAAGAGCAGAGCTGCTCAGGGGAAACAGCAGCCCCAACTTCGGGCGGCTTGACACACATGATGAGGACGTGAAGATGGAGACTGAAGAGGGGACCTTACTCTCTAGCCTGCAGGAAAGGTTCTCCACCTTGCTTCCGAGCTTAAAGCGGATGTGTGGTCGCAGACGGCACAGGAGGAAGAAATCGGAGCCTCTTTTGAGACCAGCATAGAGGTCGATTTCTTCTCGCAGCAAGGTCGGCCCTTGATACTTGTGCGCAAGCGTGGTGCCCGGCTGAGCTCGTCAACGACACACTGGGACCCTCTGGCAGATTTGAAACAGCCGCCACATCGAGTCCCTTCCAATCAATGTGCAAGAGACACATACGGGGGTTGTTCTCAGTTCCAGATCCTCTTACAGATACCTTTTGTAGATGGATCCGTTTATGCGCTACTAGAAGGACCTCTTAGAAAAACCCCGGCGTAGCACGCAGACTAGGGCACACGAGTATGCCGTATGCCAAGGCAGAGAGTGGTAAATTCAAAAGTCTTGCAAAGCAAGCCTTCACCAGCTTTTTCGGCCGCGCTCAGGGAACTCGAGGCACCGCTCGGGGTCCATCTCCGAAGTGACTGGCCCATGATGCGGAAAATTGCCATAAGCAGGTTTCAGCCCCGAAATGGTGTGGAAATGGTGTGGAGTATTCGTTTGCAGCTTCGGAGTTTGGAGCCCTGTACTGCTGGCATCGCAAAGAGCTTTGACCGCTAGACCCCTTCTGCCATCGGACGTGATTGCAAGTGCGCGAAACTGGCGCTTGGGGGGGGGGGAGGGGGGGGGGGGGGGGGGGGGGACAGCAATGCACGTGCAATCTTAGCTTGAGCCTTTCCACAAAAGACGCGCATGCTGCTAGTCCCACCACTCAGCTTTCAGGACGTGGGCAGCAAGACTGGCAACGAGGCCGCTGCAAACTATGCACTGGATTGTAAAATAGCACATACACATATACATATATGCATATATATTATATATACACATGTATTTCTATATATACACCAATAAATAACATACGAATACACATATACGCACATCCGTGCATACATACGCATGTAGACATGTAGACAAACATGGTGTACGCACAAAAGCGTATTTTTGACGTGCATATGTTGCGCGGGATGACTCAGCAGTGGGCTGTGAACTCCACGCCTCCAGCATTAGGTGCAATCGGAGCGACTTCCGGCAGGGTCCAGGCGCCCGTGAGGGCACATCCTCGGGACTCTGGCGGGCTTAGGGAGTTGGTCTTTGGTAGCTGAGGAATATGAAGGCTACATAAGGCTACCTTGATTTTTCTTGACCGGGAGGGAGGAGGATTGACGGGGTTTAGGAAGGGAGCCTAACCTCCGAGAAGCGGAATAAGATGGTACAAGGGAGTTGCTTGGATCGGTGAGAGGGAGCGGTGGCACGTTAGACCAAGCTGGATTCAACCCCTCGCGCTGTTTGAGGCAGATGGCGCCTGATGCATCGTCGGGTGCGCAGTCTCAGCTTGCACTGCTGGAGGAAGTGTTCGTAACCAACTTGATACTTCCAAGTCCGGCTAATCCCTTGTGGCCAGAATGCCCCTCTTGAGCGAAAGGATGCACGAAGACTGAGGATCTGAATCGTGGACCGGTGCATGCCCCCTGCATGCCTCATCAGATCTGGAGGGCAACGCAGGTGCCTTGCTCAAGGTGCTGGAGTGGATTGAAACTCACACCAGCCGGCTAGAAACACATCAGGAGCAAGAATACACGGTCAACATATGCTCAACCCCCAATGTGAACGGTCTGGATGTGCGAGAGCTCAAGACTCACGATGCCTGGCGGACCATAAACTTTTGAGACAGTTGTTACAACAATCCAGAGTGCAACACCCCAAGGAGCTGCTCGTTGTCCACAATGGAAACAACAATCGTTAGCAGAACGTGACTGCCCTAAGTGCAGCTGCGATTCTTTACTGTGGAGGCTCCCTACAAAACCGAAAGCAATATAGCTGTTCAGAGATAGTACGTTACCCCATACAGGCCTAAATGTGAACACTCCCCAATTTGCGGATGTATACCAGGCGATGCGAGATAAAGGGACCTCCGTGTATTCAGTTTACCTAGGTCTAGCGCCATGTTCCGCGAAGTGTTTCTGTTTGGATGTTGATTGGACGGCTAGGCCTCGGCTCATCGGCCAGTTTGGCTCAAGCCTCAAGGTGAGGGCATCTAGGAGACTCCGGGGCTCCAATTAGCATTTGCCGGGGTACAAAGCCACGTCTACTTGTTCATCATGGAGGCCGCGAACGGCTACCTGCTTTTCGAGCCAGTCCAGGGCCAAAACACCAAGTACTTGCCGATGGTCATCTCCGAGAACATAGAGGAGGAGCTTCATCGCCGGGTCGCCTCCTCCGACACGATCGATAACCTCAAAGAGGATGACGGGATGACGCATCTGCCGATACGGTCGATGTCGCTCGACGGATCAATTCGTCCCTATGCTTTGCGCTGCATTTCCCACCTGCTTCGGGCGAAAACTTCGGATGAAGGCATTTGGTTTCACGCGGCCCTGCTTCTTGATCGCTTCGCAGCAAGCAACAGCTTTCACTTGGAAGCTGCCGCTGACTTGCGCGTGCTCAGCGAGCCTTGCCTTGAAGTGCGCATCCGCGAGGCCCTTTGCAGACCAGAGCTCCCGTTGGATGATCTTGACCAAGGACTTTGCAGAGTGGTTGGAGTCCACACAGAACTGCGTGACTTCTGAAGTGTCCAGCGAGGCACTCGCGCTGCATGAGAGGACGGTTTTTGGTTTTTGAGGCGCTCGACTGGCATGTGGGAGGCGCCTGTGTCGAGCACTGGTACATTGCTTACTTCACTCGCTTTGAATGCGTGGTGGGTCAGGATTTCCAAGCTCCTATCCTGCAGATGCGAGCCACATTTAGGCTGTTCGCGCGCGCTGTGGTGTTGCGCTTCTCAGCGTCTCCGATGCTTAGCCATGGCAAGTTGGCCACCGGACTGTTCAGCCTGAGCTTTGCGTATGTGGGCCTGCTGCCAATGGCCAGCCTCAAGCCGTCGACCATGAGTGCTGCAGAGTGGGGCGCGCTTTTTGCGGCTGCTCTTGTCCGCGGGCTGAGACAATGAGGCTTATGGACGTGCTCTGCTTGGTCGTCAAGGAAAAGCCGGATGACATCCGCGCCTGGTCAAGGCATGCACTAGAAGCCTTGGGCGAAAGTTTTCGGCAACTTAGCACCTTCCAAGTTGAGGGGGGAGGGGAGGGGGGGGGCAATAGCTGATTCCTCGCTCGATATGCAAAGTTGGGTGGAAGGGTGCAACAATTGCATCTTTGGGTCTTGCGAAGCATCAGATCCTGGTGTGTAGACAGACCAGATGGTTGGGCCCCGAAGCGTTTCGAAACCGACCACCAGGCCCAGAAAATCCCAGAATTCCTTTGCTTGAGAGATCTAGAACCACCATCTGGATCACGGAAGCCCCGGAGAGTGTGCGGCTTGGGACCTCGGCCACACTCGCCAAGGATTGCATGACGGCCCAATTTGGTTTTAAGTTGTATGCTCGGATGTTAGGCCATATCATAAGCCCTTAGTAGTTTCCAGCGCTGATCTGCGAGACTTGCTGCTGAAACATGTATCTTTGATTTCGCAACATGAGGGGCACAAGTGCCTCCTTCACTTTCAGCGCTAAGCACGGAGCATTCGCACCACCTAGGAGAAGTCTGCATTCTGAACCCACAGCGGCTGCGCGAATTTTTTGTTATTCTGTCCCCTACTCGATTGGTCAGGTCATATGATGATGCTGCTATGCTGTCTGCTTTTGCTGTGCATACCTGAAGATCGAGGTTCGCTCAATCGCGCGGATTCACGTAGAACGTCTGGTTCATTTGTAGTAGTTGCCAGCTTTGCATTGCGGTGCGGCACCTCAGCTGGATTCTATGCAACTGCTATGCAACTTCTGAACTCTTAGTGCTTGTGATGGCCAATGCCCAGTTCTGAGTCCTCAACCCACAGGGGCAATCTGCGATGTCACTTGCAGCTGCGTTATGTTAAAGATTTTTTGGGTCTGTAGAGGGTGGCCCGCACACCTTCTTTGCGAACTTTAAAAGCAAGAGATGGTTGTGGCAAGTTTTCCCCAGTCCGTGCCCTGCAGTGCGTTCGAAAGAGGTCAGCTAGGCGGGTGGCGAAACCCTAAACCTAAACAACCTTGCTTCGGGAGTGGTTTGGTGGTGAAGGAAGAAGGAAGGGAGGCGACGGAAAAACGTGATCACCTCAAAGCAGTGATGTGGCGTGATCTTCCAAGAGAAGGTTGCTGGGCCAGCTTTTCTTTCTTTCTTTCCAGCGCGACACAATCAACCCTGCCTGCGGTTTGGCCAGCTATGCGGGAGCGACAAAAAATCAAGGTGGTGCTGCAACGCAAGCTCTGGTGCATCACAATAACAACAATGACAGCAAAAAGGAACACAGCTAGTCCCAGTACTGGCTTAAGATGAACGACAGTCTTTTGTGAACTAACTAAGAGAAGGATACTACATGCTTCCTTCGCAAGAAAAGCTAAACTCCAGGGCTGGGCCAGCCATCCCCTGCCGATGGCGCTCCCGCCTCAGAGAAGCGTGGTGACCTTCTAATAAAGGGAATCCTTCGATGCGGGGTCCTATATGAGGGGTCCTCTATTTTTGTGAAAGATGGGGTTTAGGGTTAAGGGGGTACTCTTCCAGCGACCGCGGGAGGATGAAGCCTAGCAAGAATCCAAGCATCCGTGGCAGGGCGGGCCGCGGATCGGCCATATGCTTGTCACAGTTTTCATAGCTTTTAGCGGTTTAGGGTTTAGAATTAGGGTCACATGAGTCACATGGGAAACGCAGCCACGAAGAGCTATGCTTGCCTGCGAGTTCATCCTGAAATTGGTGAGGCCCCCGCAAACACGTGCTGCCGTCCTTGGTTGAAGATGAGGGCTTTGGTATATGCATGAGGTGGAGCAGAGCTTCTGCAGCCAGGTTCCCTCGAGGCTGTCACGATTTCCCATGCTATATCATGTTTTAACATGTTAAGGAAATGCCGGCCCAGGCGACTTCCTGCTTTAGGTCACAAGGTGCGGTTCACTTCTTGCTGACCTCGGCTCAAATGCCGGACGTTTCATGTATAGTACAGTCCATGGCACTGTCACGCAGCCTGTCTGGCACATGGCATCCTTCATTCTTGAATGCAGCGGTGCATCACGACCTGAAGCTCCTGGGCACTTGCTTCGGCATTCTGCCGACCTCGCACCCCTCTACACCCCTCAAAAAGAGCCCTCTAAGCTTCGTCCACCAGGGCGAAGGGGGAGCCAAAAGCCCCCGATCCCCCCGCCTCGGCCATGCCCCGCTTGCAGCAACTCCTGGAGGTGCCTCCTTAGCTGCTACCTACCGTCTCTTATCATGATGTCCGAGTTTTTTTTTAAACACACCTTTTGTTTTTGTTGTTGTTGTTGGCCTACTATTGTGGGTAGGACTGTTGTTTGCTACTACTGCTTTTCAAGACTTCTTTTGCTGCTGTTATCACTGTGACCTTGCTTTTATTGTCAGTAGTAGAACTACGATGATTACCAGAATTAAGTGCTCTGAGTACTATGAAGAAACTCTAAGTGGGATCTGCTCCTGTCAGTGCTTGCAGCTTGTGCCGGCCAATCCTGTACAGTGTACATCATGCCCTCCCCAGCCATTGGTCTTGCAAGGGCCTGGTCGCTGGTGGTGTGAAGGGAGTGCGGCGCCAGCTCCTGAGCGCTCGTGCTGAGAGTCTTTCTTTGGGGAGGACTGCAGTACGTCTTGCCGGATGACCGGCACCTTAGCGGGCTCGCTGCCTCAGGCGATGGCATGCTACTGCGCCCAGTCTGGCAATCAGATGCATGCCCTTGTCTACAGGCCCCGCGTGCACGGGATTACTTCTTGTGGAATCATCTGCAAGTTGGGCAAAATGCCGCACCGCTCGAACACAGCACACCCCCTTGTATGGAGATGCTCTTACGCGGGGCACGCTGCTAAGGGGCGATTGTTCGCAGGATGCCTGTCGCTCCTCGTCCTCACGCAGTCACCCGGTGAAGACCTCTTTCGAGAAGCAAGAAGGTGCGCAGCCAGACTGTCTTGGAGATTTCTAGTTGGGCAAGAGGGAGCAAGAGGGAGCAGAGCCGAATGGAGATGCAATTTTGCGGCGCTGTGAGGGCCTGAAGAAGAGATCGACGAGTCCAAGCTGGAAAGTGGTCTTCCTGATGACGATGTGCTTGGGCAGATTGTAATTAAGCTCCGATGCCCTTGACTGCGCATGCTGGCTGAACTGTGCGGTTTGTACGCTTTCTGGTAAGGAGCGGACCGAGTGTAACCTGGACTCCCTCAAGCTTGGCAATCAGACAGGCTGCCATGTGATGTTGCGCAGGGAGGGCGATGGATAGCACCTCGTATTGCGACTGACAAGTGGAGGCAAGTGGAGCAAAGAGAAGGACGACATAAAGTCAGCGTCCTGGAACCAAGTGGCGGCCCACTGACCACCGAGCTCATGGGATGCTGAGGTGGGCCTACGACAACTCGCTGAAAGGACAGGAGGTCCAAGTTTGGTGGCCGGGCCGCGTTGCGAGCTCAGATGTTCGTTAAAACGGCGGATAGATAGCGGCTAGCGGTTGCTACTGGTGACTGCCGTGGCTCATCATCCTTCGCATCCTTTGCCTTCTTTGCTTCAGACCGATCATGGCGAGTGCAACGACTTGCATGATGAGGCTTTGGTAATCGGTGGCTGTTGGGTGGAAGCGTGACATAGCTGTGTCAACCAACAAATTTCCCTTGTCAGGAGAGAGGCTGCTGGTACCGGGCCAAGCTGCTCAACGACCCATACTGCACAGATGCAGGCCAAAAGTGGAGCAGCCTGTTGTGATTCTCTTCGGAATGCTTCGAATGCCATTCTCCATAGGCCGGTGTATACACTTTGCTGCGCATGATGGGGAGCCAACGAACACCTTCTCCTGTCCAACATGGATCCGAGATCCTGATGGCATCGGCTCTTGGCTGAGCAAGGCTTCGCTGCGGACGTTCCCAATGACTCAGGCAAGTCATGCGGCGGTTGCATGCCGAGGCTGCAAGCTGCCAAGATTCAATTGGCAAGCCTGCCCCATGCGCTTCAAGATGATGCGGGTTGACACCGGGATTCCTCAGGACTGCTTGATGCTTCTCAGACCTGGCCCCCCGCATCCTCAGCCTAACACCCAAGTGCAGGAGTTCAAGCAGGCCTTGAGCACCCCGTGCTCTGCAGCCAAAGAGCCAGAGGCACCTCCCGTTCCAGACCACCAGTTTCCCGAGCGGAGTCTTGGCCAAATTTCGACGAAGGGATCTAAGGGATCATGGATTCTTTGCTGTTCTTGGGCTGATGGGCTGTCTCAGTCAGGGACGACAAGGGCGAGGTGAAGGAGACGCCGGGCGCAGCGGCAGATGAGGCAGCCGGAGAGGCCCAGAAGGCGGGCCCCGTCACGCAAGGGAATCAGGTACCTTCTGTCCGCTATCCCGTTACATCTACAACCCCCTTATTCCTTACGAAGACCTAAAAAGGTTGAGGGGAAGGCGGTCAGGGCGACGCCGTACTGTATGATGTCGGCTGCCAGCGGCTGTTTCAGGTTGCTGCGAAAGACGATGGCGCAGGACTGCGCGGGGTGAAATGTTTACTTGTTACTAGTTCCTAGCAGGGAAGTACGAAATTAGGGGATTAGGGACCTTACATCACCCTATATGTGCATATCATTTAGAGTTGCTTTAGATGTTTTACCCTTCAAGAACTGGTGAGCACGAAGTAGGGGCAGACATTGGGCATTGGTGCCAGGAAAGGATCCGGGCAAGGAGCCGGAAAATGCAGAGCCACCAGTTGGCCACTGCTCCGGGGCGACGAACGAAGCAGACTCCCGGGCTTACATTGTCAGCATGTGCTGTAGCAGCGCATCTCAGTGCACCTTCTCCCCCCCTCCGCCGGATGTCGGACAATATAATATCCAATCAAGGCAGGCTCAAGTATGACAAGTACGGGCATGTGTGTGTGTGTGTGTGTCAAGGACGAAGCCCGCATGATCATGGACCTCAAAAAGAATACGTGGTACCGCTGCAACGAAATGATGCGCTGCCTGGCTGCCGATCAACTGATCAACTCAGGGCATGAGTACCGCCCGAAGTTCCCGCAAAGAGTTCAAGCTTTCGGCGAAACATCCAAAACCCGTAAAAGCTGGACTAGAAAACCGAGTTTTCTTTAGGGACAAATCGAACAACGCTGCCCCACAGCGTGCCTTTCTGTAAACTTGAAATTGATCTTGGTTTTCTTTGCCACTCACTGTATAGAATTGTTTTTCACAGATGGTTCGGGCTTGCGTTGCGATCATATGAACAAGTAGTACGACGCTTCGTGTACCATAGTTGATATCTCAAAGACGTGGTAACGAAGGTGACATGGAGAATTCAAACCCGGATTACTTAGCATATTCATGAGCTGGGGCGTGAGCTAAATTTATGCTGCTTTTCGTGCTTCGTTGCATGTCATGAATCCTTTTATGAGTCTGAGCACCTCGTCGGTCAATTTTCAGAGCTGAGCTTAGGCTGTGAACCATGGGACATTCGCTCCTCGACAGCATCATTGTCCAGAAACATGTGCGTCCCAGGGCATGTTTGATTCCGTAGCCCGGTCTAGTTTGGGGTTCTGGAGTGTAGTGCGTCTGAGGCAAGATTCTTGATGATGAGCGCCGGTGCAAGCATTAGTCTTGGTAGTGCTGCCAGTGCATCATCAAGACAGTTACTATTGACGATTAAATTATAAATGGTATTTATGAATTAAGAGTATTACTAATAGTATTACTGCCATTAAATTATTAAGAGTATTACTAATCGTAGGCATCGCTTTGGTTCTGTGGCCAGCCGCAAGATTCGCATTCTTTAGCGAAGGAACCCGCAGTGTGGCAAGAAGAAATGCGGTCCAGACGAGCAATGCTTCATCCACCGCGTGTCCGCGCTTCAGTCCACCTACCAGTGCCCAAGAAGCATTATGCTACATGGTACCCCCCTGGTGGTCCTGAACTGCTCTTGGGATTCTATATGCCACCGCCAGGTGCGTGAAGGACTGGGCATAACTGTTGCCATGCCAGTCGCTGGGAGTCTCGGGACAAAGACACATCACTGCAGCACTACTCAACATCGTTCAATGCAGCTTCCAAAATCTAGCATCGTGACCCAGATGTTCCATCCTGTGATTCCTTTCTGCACCACATGCCAGAATGAAAACGCTTTGGTCATCACGGATGGCGACGATGCTGCCAAGTTGCTTGGCAGCCTTGTAATTGGATCCTGGCCGGGAAATCGAGACTTGCACAGCGAGCCGAATTCTGAGATCCGACATTTCACGACTAAGGCTTTGTGTCCCGTACCCTCTTGTCATCTGCAGCTTTCCGGAGGTGAAGGCTGTTGTGTCCATCTGTTTATGGCTGTGTACTATGAGTTTCAGACGCCCTGAACCCTAAACCCTAAACCATTGGATCTAATTGGGGGCGGCGGGATGAAGCAGGCTCGGGCTCGGCGTCGGCTGAACATTCGGCCGTTCCTTTGCCGGATGCCTGGAACCACCTGGAACCGGCATCTGCTCAGAAACCCCACAAACTCTTGCATGTCCCTGTGCAGCCGACCCTGTGTCATAGATTCAGCTTAAGGATCGCGGGCCATGTCCCTGAGCTCTTTGTGACGTTGCTGCAAGCCGGCCAAAGCTTCGCCAGCTATGAAGAACCTTCAAGCATCATTCTGATGATAAGGTTGAAAGGATTTGTTTGTACTTCTTGGTTAGACTGTTGGAGAACATGCCGCAAGCAGAAGGATGTTCGAAGGACATGCTTCAGCTTTAGAGAAGCTGTCGCCCGACAAGACGCCAAGCGCGGCGTGGACGGACCCGAAAACACGAGTTGGCAATGGCCTAGGACGGGCTGCACCTGTGTCTTTCCAAGATTCAAGATTGCCAGGAGTCCTGAGCAGAGTGAGACGGACGAGGTGCACAATGTGGCCAGTCCACTCCATGCTTCTGGTTGGAGTGGGGTCAAGGCCCAGCCAGATTCAAGTTGCCACGAGCCCTTGCAGGAGAGCAGCGAAGAAGAAGACGAGGAGGTACAAACACAAAGAGATTTGATTTGCAAAGACTTTGGCCGCTTTTCTCCCGGCTCCAGTTGCCAGGGAGTGGGTGATTGGCAGAATTCTGCCGATGTCTGCAGCTTAAGGGTTGAAGTGATGTGGCGAGGAGGACGAGGAGCAAGCGACGCAAGATGAGGAAGAGGCAGGTCCTGATCACCTGGACATGCCACAAGACCCGCTGTTCTGTCGGTGGCCTTTGCAGGAAGATCCTCAACATGATGATGGTATGGAAGAGGCGGAGGAGGATGAGGAGGAGAATGCCGAAGAGGACACCGAGGAGGACGTGCCCCAGCTGCACTGCTTGCTTAAAAGCGGGTCCTGTTGTTGAGCCATTGCTGTCTGGTGTACATGCGCTTGCGGGGCTGCCGTCCGACATGAGATTCGCATGTTTTCGCAGGGGTGAAAGCACATGCATCAGACCTGCAGAGCATGCAGGAGGCCATAGAAGAGGCCATCGTGGTCGCGGAGAGCGCGCAGCCTGACGCCAATATCATTGCACTGCTTAGCTTCACTAACAAATGTTGCCAGAAGTGTTGTCGAGTGCATGTAACTTGGATCACGTCAACACACGAGATGTTCACTGCAACGAACATGCACCAATGTCGACAGCTCCACACTTCAGGACAAGTCCTGCAGGTGTGGAGGAGGACTGGCCAAGGCATGCAAGATTCGGCCTCCCATTGCCCAAATCAGCATGTTGGGCAAGCACAGGAGGCAGAAAAGTAGGAACCAGGGCCCTTCCGTGTACTGATCCCATCACCCTCCAGGACCCGCTTGCCGCCCGCGAGGGACCGGAGACCGATCTCAAGGCCCGAACAGAGCAGAGCCCACGATTCCCTTGCAGTCCCTTTGCATCAAGATGCTCATACCAGGGATTCTCTGTTCACTACTTTATCTAAGGGCGGTTGCATCGTCGTAGTATGGTCCTTGGCTGTTTTGAAAGGTTCCGAAGTATTGACAATAAGGGGTATGTATACAAGGAAACCAATCAGGCCCGCTCTTTCCAGCGACTGCCACATGTAGAACAGGCATGGTTCTGATGGAGACCTTGTTTCAGTTCAAGTATGGTGGCGCAGTTTCCCTTTTGAACTGCTTATGCCTTGTCTATGCTTCTTTCAACCATTATGGATTCCGCGCGCGCCAGCCATTAATACTTAAACAGGGCATCACCGAGATTGTGTGTCGTTCAATCATGACAATAGCTAAACCTATGTTTTGCTCTTGTACGCATTTGGTCATTTGGTAGTCACAAAGTCTATTGGCTGCCGATATGTTGCCGCGGTTGCAAAGAGGGTGGAGATGCATGTGCTCCCTTTTAAGACTGGGGCACAGTAGTCGGTCACGTCGAAGGTGCAGGAGGTGATGTGCGGAAGTCGACCCACGTTCAGCACGGCGCCCCCGCTTCAGGTTTGGATGTTTGAACGAACTTGAACTGCAAGCTTTGATGCGGTGCAATCGCCGGCGTGTGTGGTAGGTTGAAGACGACAGCGACACACCAGGAGCCAATGCGCAAGGCAGCCCATGCATACAATGAAGCGTACAGGCAAGGCCTGAACTGTTCAGGCAAGTCGGCGCGAGTGACATTTGGGTATCAAGCTGCTGGGCGAGTTGGCTGGGAAGCAGGTGCCAAAATCAACGTTGCACATGGCTAGCAAGACCCTACAGGGCGCGGCAGAGAGAGAGAGAGAGAGAGAGAGAGGCGTGCGTGGGGGCAGAGGCGTGCGCACTTGAGTTGTGGCCGGAGGACAGGGGGGTGCACCCAGCGGACACTCTGGCACTGGCGGCGGGAGGGGAAGAGGGGGCACCACAAGCGGAACACCGGCTGCAGACACAAGGACACCCCGCCGTGAGGGCACGCGGGATCCTGAGACGCCTCCTACCTTTCACAGGGGGGGAGGTTAGAGAACACGTGCTGGCCGCCCTTCAAGCACTAGAGGAGTGGAGCAGAGAACTATGGGGGGGGGGAGCTGCTGGCGATCGAGGACACACCCCCGGCGGGCCCGGAAGCACCACCGGAGATCACGCACCCACACGGGCAGCAAAGGGGGGACACGGCGGAGGAGGCAGGCACGGGGGGGGATGGGCGAGCAGCCAGACAGCCACACGCCACAGCACCGGCCACCACAACACGAGGACACGGGAGAGGAGATGGAAAGAAGGGGGCTACACCGTCTGCAAGTTGAAGTACATGTTCGTGAAAATGGCAGGGAGAACATGGAGGCAAACTACCATGGAGAAGCGGAAGGGGCCACGGAGGAGGGGCTGGAAAGGGCAGGCACGGGGCAACCGACGCAACCCACACAGCCCTGGAGCCCACCACCAGTTGACAGAGAGTGGGCAGCGAGGGTGGCGGCCTTTGAAGGGCCGGTGAGGCGGAGGGGGGAAGCACAGAGGGGGGAGGCAGCTGCGAGGAGGCGGTCGAAGCAAAGAAGGCGGCTGGGGTGGGGGCAAAGAACGAGGAGATCGAGAAGTGGGAGCAGGGGCGAAACACCAAGCCGACGCCGTAACGACCGTCGAGGGGGAGGAGGACATGCACTACTGAGCCTAGAGGCCGAGGATCACCGCCGTAGGAGAGAACACGCGGGGCTGGATTGAGGGGCAGGGACATGCAGTAGTTAGGGGGTGCACTGGGGGCCGATCGACACACAACAGCACCGCCTGGTAGACCTCAGTATCACCCCAAACCAATGCCGGCAGCCGAAAGTGTAAGTGTTTTGGGGGCTTGGGAAGGTTTCGGACAGGAGGTTCGTTGGCTTCGTGAGGTTGCAGGTTAGCTTTAAAAGGGGGCGGCTGACAACCGGGGGGAAGGGCCAACTGAGCCCAACCCAGAGTCTCACAGCAAAACGTTCGGGTGAGGGGGCTAACGTATGGGGGAGGCATCACGGGGGGGTCTATTGGGGTTAAGGGGGGCAGAGCTACACACAGGCCATGTCGGGGGGCAACTCGTTCCCAGCACCACCCCGGAAACACGGGCGGGCATAGATGCCCGGGGGCTTCGGCCCCCATGCCCTTCGAAAGGAAAAGGAAAAAGACAGAGACAGACACTGAACCGGTGGAGCACGCCCATCCGGTCGACCTCCTTCGGGGGGTTACTTGCTGCGGAAGCAAGGAAGAGAGACATGGGACTATGAACACCGTAGCAAGCCCCTCGTTCCAACTGACCTTCGGACTCGCACGCCCCTGGGGGCGGCTCTCCTCTTCGGGGGGGGGGCCCATGCGTGCAGGAGAGGAGAGAGAGTGAGAGAGGGAGAGAGAGACATGGCCAGCATGTGCTTGCATAGTTTGATTGGCAGGCTCTGCGTGAGCTTGCCATTTCCGCAAGAGTTGTATGCTGTCCAAGTCAGTGTTTTGGAGGCCATGAACGCACGTTGCCTCGCCCCGGCTCCCAGGCCTGGTTTGAATATTGCTTGTTTTTGCATGGTTTCGGGTACCTTGCCGACTTCATCGTATCTTAAGTAAGGGCTACTTGGGCCTTGTTTGTGGTAGGGGAGGATCTCACGAAAACTTGCCGAAAAGCAAAAGCCCTAAACCCTAGTCCCATGCCAGTGGACAGGGTGCCTCACCTGGTTTGTCCGGGTGTGCGCGGCGAAACCCATGCCGTCAGTTTGTTCAGACCTTTGCTTGGTGAGGAGTCCCGATGTTACACGAGCTTCACAAGGACCATTTCTGCCACTTCATTGCCATCCTCTACTCCTCTACTGTGCTTGCACAGGCCTCCTATGAAGTAAGGGGTATTCCTTAGTGAAGGGGTGTTGGGCTCTTTGACTATCTCACACTCACACTGGACTCTTTTCCATTCAGGGTTCGGCCGGGGTTGCAGTTTGAGCGCCGAACTGCTGTGCACTACCCCGCTTGCCCTTTCGAGCATAAAGCCCCGGGCTTTCGAGCGGATGCGTTCAAATTAGGAGGATACGAACACAAGCATCACAAGGCGTACTCAGCTGGCTACTGCAGGTCAGCTTCACACAATCTCAGCTCCGAAAAGAGCCCCAAAGATATCCAGCTTGCTTGGGTCCCCGCAATTTCTTGAAATGGGTGAAGGGAACGTCTGCAGAAGTACAAAAGGGTTGGGACCACTGAGTCACTTGTATCGCAGTGGCAGAGACTGCTAAAGAAGCATCCGGATTCCGAAATCGTCTCCAAACACTCAAAGGGGATCAAAGTGATCCTCATGTCAACTTGCAGCCTGCAGGACTGGGAGTGGGGCACGCAGCGAAGGCCCTGCTTGCTTTGCCGGCTAGTTGTTTGGCCAGTTTGGGGTTCACAGGGTTCAGGATTTAGGGGTTGGGGTTTCATGCATCACTGATGAGGGGTTTCAGTTGCTCATGAAACCTTGAGGGGAAGAGGTTCGGCGGAGTGCATTTTGCCACGAGTGCTCTTCTCGCGTTCTGGGCATTTCTAGGGCGTGCAGGAGGGAGCATCAAGGCGCATGCTACTTGATCGACTGAATACAGAAGAATGGAAGGTGGCCGATCTACGCCGGAAACCACTGGCAGCGACTGGATCCGAAGGTTCCCCAAAGGGAGGGGTGGCGTTCTACTTAATGTACATGTTAGCTCAGCATGACTTCGAAAAAAACAGCAACCAAAGCTGGCACGGAAAAAAGGACGACTCTGGCCGCAATGTCTGGAGCCCTGAGAACAGCCTCCTCAAGTTCGTCGCTGCAGAGGCTTTTTTCTGCTGTTGCTGCGCGAGAATAGGCACTGTTGAACGAGGCATGCCGCAGCTTACGGTTATGCTACGCCAACGCGTAGTTGTTTGCAACTGCGTTGCTGATGTCTGCATCTCTAGGACACGGCAACATGGTTGGGATTCTGTCAGGGCGGACACGCCAGAGCCGGCGCTTTCCACCTTCAGCGTGCCCCCGCGGGAGCCGCGCTTTCCCTCTGGCCGAGCCAAGGCCGAGAGAGCTGAGGGCTGAGAGAGTTGATCCCACGTCATCGTCGTTCCGATGCAGGTTGTCAGTGCCACTGTGTATTCGTACCCTTTCGCAAAACGGCCAAACAACGCCGCTGTCCTGCACGGATGCAGCAGAACCTTCTAATAACAGAAGATCCGAGCTAGTGTTTTCAGAACACGAGGCGACATTTTCCTAAACTTTGTCACTGCTGCTAAGGACCTGCACATGGCCCGGAGCACCGAGTCCAGTGGCAATGCGTCACCCAAGATCAGCGAACAGACGTCTGCAACACTTGCTGGGGCCGCAAGACCCGAAAAGCGGTTCGCAACTGTGACGGGCTCACCTGAGCGGGCCGCTGTCAAGATGGACTACGCCACACGAGCGCGCAGCGTTGGCGTTGAGACCTTCTCTACCGTGGAGCGTCCAGAAAGCATGGGAAGAAGCGTCACTGGACGACCTAGCCGTCAGCCCGTTGCAGGAGCTGGCAAGTTAACAAGTTGTGGCGGGCAGTCCTGGCGAACTGGCTTCAATGCTTCTGCGAAGCGAAGGCCGAATACTGCAAGCGCAAGAGCCTCCTCCATTGGTCAGAGACGCTTGGCTATTGGCTTGTCACGCGCATCTGCCGCCTGGTTTTTTGTGTCTTTCCGCATGAGATCCACTGCTCTGCTCTGGTTTTTCTTGTGGTTGGGGGCCGGGGGGCGGGGGGGGGGGGGGGGGGGGGGGGGGGGGGGGGGGGGGGGGGGGGGGGGCGGTGTGGTTACGTCTTGTGCCATTCACTCCGAGCATCTTCCTCATTGTCTGAACTCGTCTGCTGTCCCAAGATTTCCTCTTCTGCTCTGCTTTTCTTGGGTTTGGGGGGGGGGGGTGAGGGCAGGGTTGGGCACGGCTTATGCCATGCACTGTTGCCATTCACTGTCACCATCTTCCACAGGCTGGTGGATTGGCTCACTTTTCCTGCTTTGGTTTACTGCCTACAGGCCGAAAGAATCCTAAAGTCATGACAAGGCCATGTTGAGCCATGTTGCTGTCAGTTCCATGGCCCCCTCCCCTTCCTGAGGAGAAGTTGCGTCTCCACGCGCTATGCGTGCAACCACCAAGTCTGCTGACGGACAGAGCAGGAATGTTAGCCGCGGTTCGGGCCAGCGGTCGGCACGATCTGAAAGCGCAGCAGAGGTGAGAAGAATGCCTCCATCTGGCTTTCAGCTTTCAAAAAAGGCGATATCCAAGCTGCTCCCATGTGATAGGGTCGCAACCTTTGACACTTGCTCCCAAACTCCAATGTGCAGGAAGATGGTGGCAGAGAGGGCCACCTTCTTCAAAGTGCTCTCCCAACAGTTCATGTCGTCCTGCTCGAAGGTTAGGTGGGGATGCAGACATGAATGCATGAATGTAAAGCAAACAACAGATGGGTTGGATGCATCAACGGGACGGTTTAGCTTGTAGTGCTGCCACTCAAGATTAAGGGCAGTTAATGGATTGCTTCTAGCATCTCTTCGGCAGCCAATGACGCCATGAGGGGCTGGGGCGAGTGTGGCTTGGCAGCATGGTCGAGCACATACTTGTCGCTGCTTCACGTCGTTTGGACTCTGCAGGTGACCATAATGGGCGCGATGGACGAGAGTCCCGATCCAAAGGCATACTCGGTTGGCGCAGCATAGCTGCGTAGCCCACACGCAACCCCTCCGTTGAGGGAAGCCGCAGGTCCAAAGAAGCAGGCTCACTGGGAGCCGCGGAGGTCGGGGAAGGCCTGAATTGAAGGGTTCAGGAAGCATCAGGAAGTCGAGGGTTTCAGCAGGCTTTGGGCAGACTTTGATAGGCTTGGGATTAGGATTAGGAGCTTCGGCATGTCTGCTCGGGATCAACAAGGAGCTTGGGCTAGGATTGGGATGATTGGGGCTCGAGCTTATGTTATTTGCTCTTATGGGGTCCAGGGTGCTCTGAGTTGGGCGTCTTCCAGCTGAGCCATGCTACTACACAGTAAGAATCCTTCTTGACGCTTCAAGGGAGGGGTGAGGTCTACCCCAGGAATTGGCGTTGCTGTCCTTGTCAGCGTATGTCGGTATCATACCGCGGTGGTCATTGCGGCCCAAGCAGTAGATCGGTGCTGAACTGGACGATGGACGGACGATGGACTTGGGACGCGCTGTTTTATTCCCGGGGCAGCGTGCGGAGTTGCCGCCATGTCACCAGTGCAGAGAACATTTCGCTGCACAGATTTCTCTGCCTCGGTTCTTCTTATGCTTCCGCGAGTTCGAAAAAGAGCCCGGGCCTCAAAAAGACATACCCGTTGTAGCCACAGACCATTGGGAGCTCAAAAGAGCCAACGAGAAAATGGTTCAGCAAATGGCGAGCCACTAATGTCACTACTGGTACTTCCAAGACATCGCCGAGGTTGTCCTACCGATCGGTGAAGTTCAGCTCAATGGCACGTGGCATTGGTTGGCTGGGACCTCAGGAAAGTCTCGAAACACACCAGGCATCACCAGGCTACAAAGGTCCTTTGCATCTTTCCTGCAGCATTCGGGGCTGGACAGGTGCTGTGTGCTTGCTGTAGTGGCGTTGCTTTGGCAGAGACTCTCGGCAGAATGCACCATGCAGAAAGAAGAGCGTTTCCGTTGTGAACGATCGTCAGAGGCGCAGGGTAAACTTGGGCCCCTCAAAAGTCATAAGTCCAGGGTTGGGATAGCGTGACAGATTTCCGAAACATGGCCGAGGAACTTTCGTTGGGAACTCCCATTCTGTTCACTAAATGGTCAAGGTGGCAAGTGCTTTCTATTGCATGCAATTGCTGAGGGAGATGTTGCCGCATGCCTCTTTGCTACTGTACGTGTGGTAAACCCTCCACTTTAGACTGGCTGACTTGCGCCATGTTGGGTCTGGCTTCGCAACTTCGTAAACCCCACACTTAAAACCCTAGAGCGAGTCGGGTGAGATGGTTTGTGTCGGTGGCAAAAACGACAAGATGGGGGATGGTGGGGCTGCCCAGTGTATCACCTCTTAGTGAGGGCGCCCGGTCCCCGAATATCGAGTCCTAAGAAGTTGTGTGTGTAGCTGAGTTCAGCGGATACCAGCCACCAATCGAGTCGAGCGTTGTTGGTTTCGGACACGAAGCTACATCATCCCAGGAGAGACGCTGGCAGCGCTTTCAGAGAGTGGGCAGACCCCTTTGCCGCTGGAAGCTAGGTTGGGTGCTCCAGTTCCGAAGTGGTACCGGCTTGCATATGCGGCACAACACCACCCTACACTGACACCGGAAGCATTGCTTGGAACACATGCTCGTTCTGCAAAGAAGCTGGGGGGTTGAGGATTTCGATGACAGCTCAGATTCAGAAATGGTACATAGCCGTGATCAGGCATAAGCCGAAGTGCTACCCACGGCTATGTTCGATTTGGAGCCTGTAGCATCTCTTCAAGGCTCTTCCCAAAAGGCCCCGCCTTATGACCACGACCTATCAAAGCTGACCGCAGAGACCCAAATAGGCTTCAGCAACTGCATGTCGAGCTCCTTCTGGAGGACGTTGCGACCTTTGGCTGAAGTGAATGGCGAACGGACTGGTCGATCTGCTGTGACGATCATGAAGACTTTTCTGTGGGCCGTTTGCAGGGCTCCGGCGTTTTTGTTGGCTGGTCCTCTGGTCCTGGTCCTGCGGTCCGCGTCGGTCCCCTGGTCAATTTTTGGGCCCTGCAAGCTTGCTTCAAGACCATGAATCCGTTCCAAACCCATCATGGGAGCATTGTGTTTGTAAAGCTCCAAACCCAGCATTCACAAAAAAACTACAAAGAAGCCGCGCAAGCTTGCTTGAGGAACATGTGACACTGTGAAACCCTTCCAAACACATCATGCGAGCATTATGTTTGCTTTTTTAAGCCGTGCAAGCTTGCTTGAAGCCATACGAATCCCTTTCAAACCCAGCACGCGAGCATCGTGTTTGCAAATTGGGGGGAGGTGGGTGCGGTGACCCCCCCCAACCCCCCCCCCCCCCCACACGGTTTGTAATGGATTTGTATGGTCATGGTCTGAAAGCAAGCGTACTCGGCTTGAAGATGCGTTGGGGCTGGGCGGGGCGCACCCCCCCCCCCGTTGCAAAACGATGTTCGCATGATTGGGTGTGGAAGGGATTCGCACGGTCTAAAGGCAAGCTTGCATGGCTAAAAAAGGGGGGGATGGGGGGCGCAGCCCCCACCCCCCCCATTTACAAACACAATGCTTGCATATGGGAGTGGAGAGGATTCATATGGTCTTGAACCAAGCTTGCGCGGCTGAAAATAGCATCGTTTTTGCAATCGGGGGGGGGGGGGGGGGGGGGGGGGGTCTGCCAACGTACATAAATGGTGCGCATTTGCAGGTTTGTGTCGCGTTCTTGTAAGTGTACAGGCGGAAGACAGTGTTTAAACCCGTGAAATGCTGAGAAACACTGCAACTTACATTCTTTAAAGCACGTGAATACTATGCTTGCTAGGATGTGGAGCATTTTCTTCGTAGTTACCCAGACCTGGACATGCGAAGAGCACTGGTATTTACAGTGTGAAAAAAGCACGTGAATACTGTAATTTCCACGATTAGGAGCACTGTCAAAGAGGACGAAAGTACATAAACACGGTGATTTACAGGTTTGGCACGGTGCTGGTAGCCATCCAGGAGTTCGAGACGCAGAAAACTCGTCAAACTGCAGTATCTGAAGCCTATGAAGCACAGAGGTGTCGAGCCAGACCCAGGAAAAGAACAAAATGAGAGCCAGACCTAGGAAAAAACAACCTCCGCCGTTTGCAGGGACCTTGCTAAACACGTTCAAAGTTTGAAAAAACATGTTTGAGCATGTTTTGGGGATGGGCATTCAAAAAGAATCCCCTTCAAACACGTCGTTGAAGCAGTATAAACATAGAGTCTGGAACATGGTGTTTGTTTTAAACTGTTTAAACATGTGGTTGCGAAAATGGGGAGTTTAACCGTTTACACATGGGCAACCGCTTCATGTTGCAGCTCTTTAGTGTCCCCCCCCCCCCCCCCCCAGTCGAAGCCGACTTCGTCCCGCTTTAAAACGGTCGGCGGGATTTTACATGCTCTTGGAAGGTCTGTATAAGTTGAAAGAGATAAGATAGCAAAGGAAGAAGAAGCCCTGCCTGAGGGGTTGGGGAGAGATTTGAGGACATCAACTAGGGTCCCAAAACGGTGCCCATGATAGGAGGTCAGGCTGGCTCCTGGACCACCCCTTTCCCGGATTGATCGAGACAAGTCTTGAAAAAGGGCTCCTTAAAGGGGAATTCGGCTCAGTTGGCATTCTGGATTCGGGTTCTTGGAAAGAAGGCAACAAGTCCTAAAGCCAAAAAAACTGCTCCTGGTAGCAACTTGGCTCTATAGGGTGGTACTCTCTGGACCCCCAAACTGTTGCAGTGTCCTGAGTAGCCTGGCAAACTTGACGTTTATGGGGTGGACCCCTATTAAACAGGGCGTGCCATGCTTTGGACCATTGTCGGCTCTGTCGGATCAACACGACGTGAGCTCTAAGGCTGTTGGTGGCAGTGGTTTTCGGAGTTCTTGCCCTCTACTTCCTGGGTCGTGGATGCACGAGGCTTGAAGCTTCTTGGAGTCCTTGGCATGATGGTGTGACTGGTGGCCGTGGCTGTGGCCTACGTAGCTCCACTATGTCAAGGGCGGGCCATGCAGATATCGCTACAAATAGTTCAAGAGTCCAATATAAGGCCTTGATTTGAAGCTTCAGCTTTTGGAGTGGAGGATCAGGGCTTGGGATGTGGTACCTTGCTCAGGCGGGTTCGGTTCTTAAGCGAGACCTGATGATGGTCCCCCCAGAGCCATGCAAACCTTACAAGGGGATTTACGAGAATAAGGGACCTGTAACTTTGTCCCCCAAATAGTAGGATCCCAAAAATATCATGAATCCCCCAATATATCGTACCCCCCCCCCCCCCCCCCACAATGAGGTTCCCCAGGTGTCTCTTCATCTCTTGTCAGGGGCCCCGGTCCTCTTTTCGCTTCTCCTGCCTTGCTTGCCAGGTGTCGACCCCAATCGTTCTTGGGCATCCTTCGCGACGAGTTGTAGCTGGGCAGTGAGTGCTTGACGCATATTCGGGCTTTCGGGGCTCTTGTTAAGGAATCCCTCTAAAGGTGCCAAAGCAGCATGGGCACTGCGCAGACACAGGAAGGCTGGCAGCAGCATAGAGCCGTCCTCGCCCGCACCGAGGCAAGCGCAGCACGCAATGTGTTGGGCAAGTGCCACTAAGGATGGGAGCTGGTGCTCTCATCTTGCTGATCGCGTGCGCCTCCTTTCTCGATCCTGTCGGGCGGTCTGTGGTTCCCGAACAGGAGGATCTGAGAAGTCCCATCGATATTCAGCTTCATGCGGGGCCTTAGCCTTTTCGTCTTCGTCCTCAGTAACCCCTAAATTGTTATTGTCCGCGAACTCGAAACCCCAACCCTCAAACTCATCGCTTGTCAGGAAGGGATGGGTCCACTAGGCATGAACTGGATCGTAGATTTCGAGGATCCTCAGAGTCAGCTTTGCAACACCGGATGCTTGCGACTTGCGAGGGTTTTGTGGAAGCAGAAGGTTTGTTTCAGTTGAGTCAGCTTCAATCTGCCCATTCTCAAACTACGTCATGAGTCGTTCTCAAACTGACGAATGGACGAATGGTTTGTCAGGCATGAGCGTGTGCTGCAGAGGCCACAATTCACGTAGTGCGGGGTCTGCCCGAACACCTGGAACCATCGTGCGAGCGTGAGCGAACCCGCACATGTACAACAAGTACAGCCGCGACCCCATAGCAGACATGTATAGAACCAGCGAGCAAACATCAGCAAGCACAATTGAAAATCACCATCACTGCTTCGCTGGTGAAAAAGTTTCACGGAGACCAGAATCCTAAACTCCATAAACCCTATGACTACCCTGTAACCTAGAACCCTGGTGATCCCTACTTGAGCCCTATAGACCCTATAGTATAAGCCCTATGACCACGCTTTTTTCCGACAGGACCATGGCCTGGCCCGGTCACACAAGTTTGCCTCAGTGGCATTGGCGTTGACGCAGCTGCTGGTACTCTTGGTGGTCGCAGCAGTACCTTTGCACCTCAGCTTGCTGAAAGGTCTGTCCACACCAACGTGAGGGGGCACGATGACCGCTTTGAGTTGGATGTTGCAAAGCAAACCAACCAGCCGCGACGACCAACAGTCAAACGACGCCGAACTCATAACCAAAACCCAAAACCCTCCTGCTGGCCTTGTGCGAGAGTGTGCGTCGAAACGAGGAGGTTGTCCATTCTTGCCATGGTTCTACTGAGCACGGTGCCGCTGAGCATCCTGCGTCTCGGACGCACGTTCCATCCGTTGTTGGACGTTGCCGGCCGCTCCTTGAAAGTATCTCGTATGCAGCGTTTCCTCATGGGGTCAGAATCCTGATGTCTACCGAGCAATCCGCATGAAAGCCAAGGTTGGACGAAGACGGGTTTGGATGCCAGCTGATTGGTATCGTGCCTGAGCAGAAGACTCAAGGCTGTCGCTCTTTGTCCTCCTCCCTTCCTCTGCATGACGTGCGCTGTTGAGAGACACAACCGAGGCGCTTCCTTTCATTTACCTCTCCTCCCGCAGCAGGGAGATCACCAGCAGACAAGAGTTCAACTACTCATGTCAGTGCCAGGACTGCCTGACCCACCTGTGGCCACCTGTTTCAAGAGGGTAGTGAACCCCCCCGCAGCCTAAACCCTGCATCGCTGGTCGAACTCATCGTAATCATCATCTTGAGTGGACACTTGACGCCTTGCCTGTCTTGCGCGAGAGTGGACGGCGCAACCCTGAATCACACGTGGCTTTGTTTTCTACGGCCAGGAGATGGCCATGCATCTCCAGGAGAAGGCCTGCCGGTGAGGTTTGGGCGTTGATTCCCCAAACAGGAACGGTTTGGAGTTCTCTCCTCAGAAAAAAGAGCTGGAAATTGGGCTCCCTTCATGGCCGAGTAACACGGCAAGGAACCCCATGTTGTCCGTGAAAGCTTCAGACCGTTTTCCAAACTTCTTGGTTTCTACACAAACTTTTTTTTGGAATCACCTGTTGGTTTTCCGTGACTGGGTTTACCAGTAGCACTGAATTCACGTCACCTTTTTTTCCCACCCTCGGTGTGGGGTTGTTAGAGTTTAAACTCAACTCTTGCCCTCGCCTGGTCTACTTGTCCTCGCCCGGTCTACTTCTCCTCACCCGGTCTACTCCTCGCCCAACCCCAGAGTTTCCCTGGAGTGGCCAAGTGTTCCTGCCCAAAGTGTCCCTGGAGTGCCCAACCCCAAAATGTCCCTGGAGTGCCCAACCCCGGAGTCTCCCTGGAGTGCCCAACCCCAGAGTCTCCCTGGAGTGCCCAATCCCAGAGTTTTCCTGGAGTGCCCAATCCCAGAGTTTCCTGGAGTGCCCAACCCCACAGTCCAGAGTCTCCCTGAATTCCCCCAACCGCACAGTCTCCCTGGAGTGCCCAATTTCAGAGTCTTCATGAGTCTTCCTGGCTGGGCGCCAACCCCAGTGTCCCTGGAGTGCCCAACCACAGAGTGCCCCTTGGAGTGCCCAACCCCAGAATATCTCTACCCAGAGAGGGTGGGGATGTTCGAAGTAAAATAATCAAACAATCACAGCTGCAAACCATCTGCCTGCCGGCTTCTACTCAATGAAGTCGGGGGAGAAAAAACGGTGCCAATCTACTCCTTTTGTCGTACATGGGAGGCACAGGAAAAGCTGTCTTTTTCTGTTTACCAAGAAGCCACAAAAAAAGCGTGGCCCTCTTCAAGCAACTAACATGTCAACCTATCTTACAGCCTTTTTGGTTTCTACAATATGGCATCCCGAAAAAGGCGCCTTTTTTGCACGTTGGGAGTCGCGAAAAGCCACCTACTTTGTGTGACTGGGTCTACCAGTATCACAGAATGCGCGTCGCCGCTTAAACAAAAGAAGGTTCCAATCATCTTTCGCCTCTTGCCAAATAGCACCCTGTTGTTCTGTACATGGGAGTCAAGGAGAGGCAATGTTTCGTGAGGCGGCAAACCATCAGCACAGAAAGGCGAAGCTTCAAACATGTTTCAGCTGCTTCGACAGAAGCCGTGTCCGACCATCTTTCAACCACCCGGCTTCGTGCACAATGTGCAAGTGGCTTCTTGCTTGGTTGGGCCCAAGAATGTCCAAGAGCATTTTGACCTTTTCAAGGTCTGGATGCTTGTGCTGTCAGGCTAGGGCAGGCACGGTGCAGCACACATAAACAGGCGCGACATCAGGCACCGACGATCTTGGCTCAGGCCAAGGGAGTCGTGCCAGCAGAACGCCGATATGTTTATTCAACACCTAAGAGCCTAAGAGGCTTTGTTCAACTGAGATCCTTGCTTGGGCAGTTCAATCTGGGCCTTTGCTGGTATGATCTTATTGTCTAGCAAGTCTAGCGTTTAGGGTGCCTTTGTAATTCTCGAGCGAGAAGATGCTACAATGTAGGGGCTTGACGATCTTGCGCCCCAAGCTTTTTTTTTGCGTTTTGCAACGGGCTTAGGGACTTAGTGCCCCAAAGCCCAAAGCCCCAAACATGGGTGGCCAGTCAGGATGTTGGGTTTCTGGGCTAAGAGACTCAACAACAAGCCTATGGGCTATGGACCTACTGCCTCACCTGGTTTGTCCGAGCGTGAGCAATTTAACCCTCCCTAAGCATACCCGAAAGCGAGTTTGCATTGGTTGAGGTGTTGAATAGGGTGCCTTCCCAGTCCCCTTAGCTGAAAAAGTATCGTAAAGTTGGGCTCTGACGGCACTGTGCAAAGCATTCTCTCTGCAATTGCCCCGTGGAGCATCGCTGGACGGGTGGCAAAAGAAACCCTAAACCCTAAAGCTGAAGTTTCTAGGGTTAGGGATGACGGGGACCGATGTTGGTGTTTGCACGTGTCAAGGCATCATCGAATGTTGAAGCTACTAATCTGAGAGTGGTGTTTTTGGGGACCTGCGGAGTTAAACTTCGCATTGGTTTGTGCGTTGACCTAGTGTTGAGAAGCATCCTGCATCAACAAAGTGCAGTTTGCTCTCGGCATGCGTATCATTTGATGAAAGGGGACGGGGATGGAACACCTGAATTGTTTTGTAGCTCAAAAAGCGTGTGCAATCCTGTTGAACCTTGTGTGATGGCTGCTTTGTGCCCAACCTGTTTGGACACTTTTCTGCGATGACTTAATAGGCACTAATTTTCCCTTTCAAGAGATAAAGGTTCCGTGCAGTGTGGCCTCTGTGTCAGGCAAAAGCAAGAACCCCCAACCCTGAACCCTAAACCCTAAAGCGTAAGCAGCTCCAGGAGATCGAAGCAAAGTCAAACATGACCCTGGCACGCGGCATGCAAAGCCTGGCTGGCCGCCGATCGGAGCCTGGGCTTTCTTTGCCGGAAGGATGCTGTACGAGTTTTTTAAGGCTTTGGGGTTTAGGGTTTAGCGTTCAGGGTCTGTACGAGTTTTTGGGGCTTTGGAGTTTAGTGGTTTTTGCCCTCAGTCCTGGCATGAAGCAGCTTCCAGGTTCAAAAAGGTTTGTTTGCAGTGTCCCTGCTATTGTGGCAACTTAATGAAAGTTTCTTTTTGAGAGCCCAGGACATGGTCCTGATCCTCACATCGAACCTGGAGGCAAAAAAGGGACATGTAGTCGATATTGGTGGGTAGGTCGTGGCAGGGCTTGGGGTGGTATCGCCCCTCGCGCGAACTCCCAAGAAGCCTTGCGTCATAATGACGCTAGGGCCGCCTCTGCCTGGTGCAGATGGTCGCAGGGGTCTTACAGGGGGTCCATGACCTTAAACCCTAAACCCTAAACCCGGACCCAACCGATGCCTTGCCGGTCGTGTGCGAGTGTAAGAGTCGAATCCCTAAACCCTAACTCCATAGCAGGTTCAGAGGAGGTCCATAGAGGTCCGTGCGCGGATGATAGTAGAGGATCCTTATGCTTAAGTGTATAAAAGGGGGGGGCCGATGCAAGAGCTGACGGGAAACCATGTCGCACCCAAAACTCCTCATAAGTAAAAATTACAATTATGGCATGGATTTTTGAGCCGTATCTTGGCCTAAATGTTTGCATGTGCCGGCTCTATCTGGCTGGGGTGGAGTGATCAAAAACGGCAGGCCGCATTGCCAGGACCCTTGGTTTATCTCCCTTCCCAGGACCGGTACCCTTGCCCTGTGCAGGCTCCATTTAGCTCTGCCCTTGTATCTGTGGATCTGAGAAGATACAGTGCAAGTTCACCCATTTTCTCTTTTCGGCACCGGGCACACGGCCAGCTTCAGTGTCCATCCACATGTGTTGCACTTCGGAGGTCTGCAAAAAGATGTCGTGTGGCCCAGGTTTGGTGCTCCACTGCCCTGCAGGATTTGTTCTTCCAGCAGGCCGCGTGGAATATTTTCAATTCCTCGGCCACGCACACTGCTTTCTCGATGCCAGGAAATGGATGGTCGGTCATTCCTGGACGTCTTGCCGCTACATCAGCACGAGCTGTTCCTCTCGGCGGTCTCCCGCGTCAAAGAACACAAGCTGCTAGGTTGCAAGGGTTTAGGTTTAAGGGAACCCTAAACCCTAAACCCTAAACCCTAAACCCTAAACCCTAAACCCTAGGGGGTAGCTCGAACTCGGCCTGGACGAAAGCCCGGTCTCTGACACCCGGTATTTAACCGTCAATTCCCTGCAGAGTGTCCGAGAGGTCAGCTAAGCGGGTGCCAAAAAAAAAACCCTAAACCCCGTGGCAAAAAACAACCCAAGCCCTAAACCCTGAACCCTAAACCCTAAGCCCACGTTGTCTTCAAAGGAGGCCTCCACTAAGGTCTGCTGAGTCACTGCCTGTCACCTTGACCCGCGGCTATGCCAAGATCATCCTGGAATACGCTGGAAGTGAGGACTCTTCGGCAATGGAGGGTTCACTGAACACCTAGTTCAAGCATAATAAGAATGAGAGCATGTATCTGCAAGGAGGCCCGTTATGTGATGTCGATCTTGCTGGACGAAGCAGAGGATGAGGCCTGCTGTATTGCATTGACTCTGTCTTGTTCGGCGGATTTCGGAGAATCTCGGATAGGTCGTAACAAGGGTGTTCGCAACTGGTCCCAGCGACAATCTGACTGGCAGAATGCTGCATTGTCCAACTCCGAGCGCGTCTGTATGTTAGATGCCCGTCCAGTTAAACGTCAGACAGCAGTGCTGTCAAGTGTCCATGTTCGCTGCTCGTCGTCTCCTTCGTCGCCATCGTCATCATCAACGCAGCAGCAACAACAACCACTCGTGGATGTTGTGGTGGTTGTGGTTGTGCGGGTGGTTCTGGCGGTTCTGGCCAATCTGGTGGTTCTGGTGGTTGGTGGGAAAGGCACTTTGAACTCGGGCCCGCATTGTTTTCTTCGCAAAGTCCATGGGCACTCGAAGAAATTCCCTCAAACGAAGTCCCAGACCATCCCTCTTCAAGGACTGCGCTTCATGGCAGCATTCCAAGCACGCACACGCACACACGGACACACGCGCGCACGCGCGCGCGCACACACACACACACACACGCATGCACCCACACACACACACACACATACACACACACACACACATGCACACATACACACGCACGCACACACACACACAGACACACACAGACACACACAGACAGACACAGACAGACAGACAGACAGACAGACAGACAGACAGACAGACAGACAGACAGACAGACAGACAGACAGACAGACAGACAGACAGAAAGACAGACAGACAGACAGACAGACAGACAGACAGACAGACAGACAGACAGACAGACAGACAGACAGACAGACAGACAGACAGACAGA
>CAJNDS010001446.1:331279-366214 GCA_905221605.1 Symbiodinium natans
AATAAATGAATTAATTGAATTAATTGAATTAATTGAATTAATTGAATTAATTGAATTAATTGAATTAATTCAATTAATTCAATTAATTTATTTATTTCCAAAGGGGGGGGTGGAATTAATTGAATTAATTGAATTAATTGAATTGATTCAATTAATTCAATTAATTCAATTACTTCAATTAATTCAATTAATTCAAGTAATTCCTATTTTCCAAATGGGGGGGATTCCCCAGCCCCCACCCCTCCCCCCCTTTTGGAAATAAATGAATTAATTGAATTAATTGAATTAATTGAAATAATTGAATTAATTCAATTAATTCAATTAATTCCACCCCCCCTTTGGAAATAAATGAATTAATTGAATTAATTGAATTAATTGAATTAATTGAATTAATTGAATTAATTCAATTAATTCACTTAATTCAATTAATTCAATTAATTCAATTAATTCAATTAATTCAATTAATTCATTTATTTCATTTATTTCATTTATTTCCAAAGGGGGGGGAGGGGTGGGGGCTGGGGAATCCCCCCCCTTTGGAAATAAATTAATTAATTGAATTAATTGAATTAATCGAAATAATTCAACTAATTCAATTAATTCAATTAATTAATTTATTTCCAAAGGGGAGGTGGAATTAATTGAATTAATTGAATTAATTCCAATTAATTCAATTAATTCAATTAATTCAATTATTTCAATTAATTCAATTAATTCAATTAATTCAATTAATTCAATTAATTCATTTATTTCCAAAGGGGGGGGTTCAATTAATTCAATTAATTCAATTAATTCAATTAATTCAAGTAATTCAATTAATTCAATTAATTCAACTAATTCAATTAATTCCACCCCCCCTTTGGAAATAAATGAATTAATTGAATTAATTCATTAAATTCATTAAATTCCAGGGGGAAAGTGAAAATTAAGGAATTTAATGAATTAAATTCTGTCTGTGCAACCCTACAGGACCTAAAATAGGGTCTATTTGGAACATGGCTCTTGTGAATAAGTATACGTTTTGGGGCCTGTTTTCCTCTTGTAAATACGATTCCCAGCTTCCAAATAGACCCTATTTAAGCTGCACACGTGGGGGGGGGGGGGGGGGGGGGGCGGGGGGGGGGGGGGGATCTTGTATTTTTGTCGTATTTTTTCCCGTAGTTTTTGCGTGTTTTTTTTTCAGTGTTTTTCGTGTTTTTTCTTGTATTTTGAAATATGCGAAAAACACGAAAAAATACGAAAAAAATACGGAAAAATACGAAAAAAGCACGAAAAAACACGAAAAAAACACGGAAAAAACACGGAAAAAATACGCGAAAAATACGGAAAAAAAACACGACAAAAATACAAGCCCCCCCCCCGCCCCCCCCCCCCCCCCCGCCCCCCCCTCCCCCCCGGCCCCCCCCCCCCGCCCCCCCGCCCCCCCCCACCCCCGCCCCCCCCGCCCCTTTTCCTTTGCTTGCATTTTTCTCGTATTGTTCTTGCATTTTTCTTGTATTTTTTCTTGTATTTTTCTTGCATTTTTTTTGTATTTGTCTTGCATTTTTTTTGTATTTCACCGTTGTTCCTGAATCGCTACTTGTATTTTCTCTTGAATTCATTCTTGTATTTTTCTTGTACTTTTTTTCATTCTGCTGGGGGGTCAATACTTCCGAGACGCGCTCCTCACAATTCTACTCAATGCCCTCGGTGTACTCTGCCACAGGGCTCATGAAACTTCAGGCAGGACTTTTGGTTGCAGGGTTTAGGGTTTAGAGTTTAAGGTTTAGAGCTTAGGGTTTAGGACCCTTTGTCTTGCAGGGAAGTAGGGTGCTTGAGTTCGCTTAAGGGTTCGTTTGCCGGCTGTGGCGGTGTTAGGTGCTTCGGCTCTGTGGGGTTGTCACCCAAACTTGGTAGCCCAGTGGTACCCTTATCCCTTTTTTTTTGTTTTCCTGGTTCCCTTACACAGTAACCAACCCAAAAAGGGTACTTCTTACAAGATGGTTACTAGGCTACCAAGCAAACTCTAAGCCAGCCCGAAGTGGGTCTGGAGCTAAGGTGGGACATGATCGCGGCGCGCATGCCGAGCGGCAGGCCCTTCTGCGATTGTGCCGCGGCGCAGACTTGGGGAACCTGCTTGCTGCGGGCCCCCGCTTCCAAGCCACCGTAGTTGGGATGCTCCCCCTTATGCTAACACTCCTTAATAGGGAGTATTTGGGCCCCCCTATGAGAATCCCCATTAGGGACTGTGTAAGGGGGAGCATCCCACATGGGTTGTTTAGCAGATATCGGAGGTTCGGGGCAAGACCGGGGTGCCACCACCCTGAAGCTTTAGGGGTTTAGGGTTAGGGTTTAGGGTTTAGGGTTTAGGGTTTAGGGTTTAGGGTTCAGGGTTTAGGGTTTAGGGTTTAGGGTTTAGGGTTTAGGGTCCCGAAAAAAACACGCGAGCCGGTGAAAGCGCCCGGAATGGGGGCTGCGGCTTCCCATGATCAGATCAAGCGCCGAAAAGATAAAAACCCTAAACCCGAAATCCTGAACCCTAAGCCGCGATGTTGATCTGATTGGGCTTGCATGTGGGAGTGAGGCGTCGGATCCAAGCTTGCCCTCGGGGAATTTGGGGGGTTGACGAGCATCAGGCGCCCCTAGTATAACAAGGACCCTACCCCTAGCAAGTAAGGACCCCCCCCCCCCCCCCCCTGAAAAAAAGGGGACCCAAAAAAGGTACCCCTAACATGGTAAGCCCCCCATTTCGGCTTGGCCCATCAGACACATCCCATGTCGATACGTAGGATCGAGAAATTGTTTTTACGGATGCTCGGCACGTGCGGTGAGGGGCTCCGAAGATCAAATGGCCAGCCGGGTCATCACTCGTGCTCGACAAAGGTAAGCCGTGCCTCTAAGCTCAGCACTGCGAGGGTTTGGTGGATCTCGAAAACCAGAATAGGGTTTCACCTCTTTTGGATGCTTGTTCTCCTCGCGTGATTGAGGGACACTGACTTTTAACCCCCCCCCCGGGGAAGAACTTGTTTTATTTCCAGGCCGTCGAAAACTTTAACCCTATACCCTACACCCTAAACCCGAAAGCCTAAAAGCTAAACCCTAAACCCTTAAACCCTTAAACCCTTAAACCCTTAAACCCTTAAACCCTTAAACCCTAAAACCCCAGAACCCTAAACCCCTACAACCCCAGGGCCCTCAAACCCTAAACCCTAACAATTTGGAAGGTTCCCTTGTGCTAACAGTCCTTAATAGGGATTATGGTACCCCCGATTATAATCTCTATTAAGGACTGTTAGTATAAGGGTGAACATCCCAACTAACAAATCCTTCCCCCATGAAAGCCCAGGCTGGGCGCTTTGGCAGCTTGCAGGGCCTGGGCCACTCCTGGCAGTCTGCTCCCCGAGGAAAAATGGTTGCTTCGGAGGTCTTTTGTAGGGTTTAGGGTTTCGGGGTTTAGGGTTTAGGTTTAGGGTTTAGGGGAGCCTCCGCAAGAAACCCTAAGGATATTTTCGCTTTGGGGCTGGCGTGTGGCCTAGGGGAGTGTTGTTTAGGGTCTTAGGGTTTAGGGTTTAGGTTTTAGGGGCTTAAGGTGAGTCAATTGCATGTTGTAGGGGTTGGGCTTGGATGACAGGTTTCCGAATTCTAGGGGGTGCCTGTTTGGGGTCCTTATTATAGAGGAATCCTACTATTTGGGGGTCTATCCCAGGGTCCCATTTTCGTAAACTCCCATATGTTGCGGCTTGGTTGCTTCGGAGACCCCTGGCTCCTGCAACTTCTTGCTAGGGGGGGCCTCAGTTGGAGTTTCCTTCAGTGCTATACGCGCCCCCTAGAATTGTAGCTGCTGTGCAGTGCACGCGCCAACCTCCACTGTGGGCCCGCAACCGGTGGTGGGGTCCTTCTAAAGTAGGATTCCTTTCGTAGGTTCCTTCTTGCAGGGAATTCCGGAGAGCAAAAGGCATCCCAAGCAACCCTATGCACTCCCCTCCCCCCCAAATTGCGAAGAACAAAGCCACCAGAAGAGGGTATTTACTATTGAGGTGAAGGGGACCTCTAAACCCTTAGAACCCTTAGAGCCCTTAGAACCCTTAGAGCCCTTAGAGCCCTTAGAGCCCTTAGAACCCTTACAACCCTTAGAACCCTTAGAGCCCTTAGAGCCCTTGGAGTCTCTAAGCCTTTGGAGCCCTTAGAGCCCCCCTGAGCCAACTGTTGGCTTGCGCCATGCGCCGCTGGCCGATGGCTCTGGCAGCTGGGTTCCTCCTGACGCCCTGCAAGATGGTTGTTAAGTTCATTTTTGGGTTTCTTGGTAGCTGTGGTGGTTCAAGGTTCCCTTATAACGCAACCAACCCCAAGAAGGGTACCCTGACTATAATATGGCTACAAGGTTTTGGGCTAATAAGGTTTGGGGTTCTAAGGGGTAGAGGTTTGGGGCTGAATAGGCGTTTTGTCGGGATTCCAGTATTTAGGGCCTTCGGGCTTCGGTTTTCTGGGGGGGGGGGGGCACTCGGGGCTTTGAAGCTTGGGGGTTTTAGGTTTTCTCACGGCTTTGAAGGAATACGAACAGTCCTTACTAGGGATTATTCTACCCTCTGTTGTAATCCTTGTTAGAACCTGTTAGTATAAGGGGGGAACATCCCAAGTTTAAGGGTTAGGCTTTAGGGTTTAGAGTTTCGTGTTTAGGCCGTGCCCGTCGTGCTTCGACTGCGGGTTGACTGCTAGCTGGAGAGCCAGTGGCCTTGTCCAAGAACCCTTCTTCCGTGTGAGGGTTTAGGGTTTAGGGTTTCGGGTTTAGGGTTTAGGGTTTAGGGTTTAGGGTGTAGGGTGTAGGGTTTAGGGTAAGGGACACAGAGCTCTCTCTGCCTGACGCACTTTTCTTTGCGCGAACGTAGGCTTAGGGTTTAGGGTTTAGGGTTTAGGGTTTAGGGTTTAGGGTTTAGGGTTTAGGGTTTAGGGTTTAGGGTTTAGGGTTTGTGCCTCTGGGTTTAGATCCACCGTATGATCACAACAAGCAACGTCAATTCAGCTGTGCCCGCAACACGTTTCCAGACAGGCAAGGGCTGAGGAAACCCGAAGGCTTGTAGTAGCATCCCAAAGAGCCTGCAACCGGGACCCTAAACTCCAAACAACCCAAGGCCCCTAAACCCCACATATCCTATAAGCCCTGTATACCCTATAAACCCTGTAAACCCTAAACACCGTATAAGCATTGTTCACCCTAAAAACCCTGTAAACCCTGTAAATCCTATGAGCCCTAGAAACCCTATACAAACCTTGCAAATCCTCTCAACCCTCTCAACCCTATAAACGCTAACCCGATCATCCCTCTAGACCCTCTAAACCCTCTGAAGCCCTCGACAACCCTATGAACCCTCTACACCCTTCACACCCTAACCCTATCATCCCTGTAGACCCTGTAAACCCTCTAAAGCCCTCTACAACCCTATAATCCCTATAAACCCTCTAAACCCTACAAACCCTAGCCCTATAATCCCTGTAGACCCTCTAAACCCCATGAACCCTACAAGCCCTCTACAACCCTATAAATCCTAAACCCTAGACCCCATAAGCCCGACGAAACCCTAAACCCGGAGCCCTAAACCCTAAACCCGGAGCCCTAAACCCTAAACCCTAAACCCTAAACCCTAAACCCTAAACCCTAAACCCTAAACCCTAAACCCTAAACCCTAAACCCTAAACCCTAAACAAGCCACAACCTTCACTCCTGCCACCCAGGGCTGCCCCTGCGCGCGTGGCGCTGCTTTCCGGCAAAGGCAGCAGGGAGGGCCCACGCCCTGAAGTTGTGTTGGTCAAGATGTAGGAGTTCGGGTTCAGGGTTCAGGGTTCAGGGTTCAGGGTTCAGGGTTCAGGGTTCAGGGTTCAGGGTTCAGGGTTTAGGGTTTACTTGGGGTTTCGGGTTTTTAATCCAGCCCAAACCCAAAGCTCGAAATCCTGAAAGCCTCCATGCACCCAGCATTCTTCTGCCCAGGGGGCATCTTGTGTGAAAGCTGATCCTCAACCCTGTTCTGCGCCGCGCCCATCAACTGAGACCCCAAGCCCCTGAAGCAGCCCTTCTGGTCCCTCAGCCAGACAGGGTCCCTAGTTTCAGGATTGAATTTGGGTTCAAGGGTTTTAGAGGGGTTTAGGGCTTGGGGTTCAGGGCATAGGGTTTAGGGTTTGCCCTGAACCCTAAACTCTAAACCCTAAATCCGAAACTCTAAACCTTGAACCCTAAACCCTAAACCCTAAACCCAGGTTCAGTGTTCCCCGAAAGGTGTGCTTGCTCAGCGAGCAGTTCGGTGCCCAGCCGCTTGTTGCTTAGTGCCCAGTAACCACCCCAAGGCCCTGACAAAGAACCCTAAGCCCTAAACCTTGCGCCCTCAAGCCCTGAACCCTCTGAAGCCCTGGAAGGAGTTGTTTAGGGTTAGGGTTTAGGATTAAGGGTTTAGGGTTTAGGTGAAGTCCGAGTATGGACGTGATTTTGCAGGTTTGCAGAATGTTAGTCGTTGTATGTCTTTTTGCCTGGATAGAAAGTTTGTCAAGAGCCTTTCCCAGCTGATTTCAGGAGTCTAAAGGTGAAGTCCCTGGCATCTTTACAACGTCGGTTGCGGGTTTGCGTCCCGCTTTTGCCCACACGGATTCCGAGTGAACCCTGAACCCTGAACCCTGAACCCTGAACCCTGAACCCTGAACCATGAAGTAGTTTGGAGGGGCATTGTGCCGTCAGCTGATCAGCACATTGATCGTGCTGAGATTTTGGCTGCTGCTGTTGCGTGCTCGGCGTTTCGGCGGGCCAGTGTTTATTCTGACTCTAAATATGTAGTTCAGGTGGCTCGTGCCATCCTTCAACAGCTAAAGCAGGGTGTAAATCCCCAGCTGCCTCAAACAAACTTGGACTGCTGGCTATTTTTCTTGAATGCTGTTCGTGGGGCTGATGTGCAAAATTTGGATGTCGTAAAGGTCAAAGCCCATCAGGATTGGAAGCAACTTCAGGGAGTTGAGCGGTGTCTCGTGTGGTATAACGGGTTAGCTGATATGGTTGCGAAGTCTACAGCTCGTCAGTTTAGTCAGGTTCTCCCGGGCTACTCCCAGCTGATACAAAGTTTCTTTCAGTTGCAACAGAATGCTGAAGTAATTATGCGTTACCATGCTGACATTGCATGGTGCGCAGTTCATGGTTCCAAGCCTGAAGTCAAGGTTTCTGCGCCTGTCCCACTCAGCGCTTCAAGTTTTCAGGGTGACGGTGAAGAGTATTGGAAACCACCTTCTGTTCAAGTAGACGAATGCGAAGATTCTCCCCATCCGAAGTTCATGGCGACACTTAGTAAATGGCTACTCCAACTGCGTTGGTTTCCTTCAACCGGAAACGGTACTTTTCAGGATACGTCTTGGCTTGAATTGATGTGGTTCTTTGTGTGGAGCACGAGATGCAGTGTTCCGGTTCTGGTTGAAGGAAAGTATGTTACCAGAGGTGAAACTGCCGACTTTGTGCTTGTGGAACCTACGACTGTACAGCTGTTGAAAACGTTTAGGTATTTTATATCCCGTATTGAGGCGAGATTTCAAAGCGCCTTTGTTCCACATGTCAAAGTCAAAACCACCGATTCGACCGCAAAGCTGAGTTGGTCGCAGCGCACACCCGGTTTGACAAGCAGGCCATGTCATGAGTCCTTTTGTTTCCATGTGGCTTTTGTCGACCTTCGTAGGCAATTAGCAACTAAGACATCGGTAAAGAGGCCAAACTTGTCATTCCGACCTGACTTGTGAGATATGAATTCATTGTTAATTCGTTTTGGATAATTCGTTTCTTGATGTCGGCTCGTTAATTTGGTGCTTAATTTCGTTGAGGCGTTGTCTCGGACTGACATTGTACAAAAGGCATAGAGGCCCGCATCGCTAGCCTCCTTGCCCGTGGATCGACCGACCACACAAGTCCGGATGAACCCTGAACCCTAAACCCTAAACCCTAAACCCTAAACCCTAAACCCTAAACCCTAAACCCTAAACCCTGAACCCTAAACCCTAAACCCTAAACCCTAAACCCTAAACCCTAAACCCTAAACCCTAAACCCTAACCCGTAAAACCCTAAATCCTAAACCCTAAATAAACCCTAAGGCTTATGGAGGTGTTAGGGCTTGCTTCAGGGCTTGCTTCTGGGCACCAAAGTTTACCCTTCACCCTAAACCCTAAACCCTAACCCCTAACCCCTAAACCCTAAACCCTAAACCCAAAACCCTGAACCCTGAACCCTGAACCCTAAACCCTAAGCTCAAAGGTCGGAGCGCCGGTTGGCCCGCTGCGAAACGGACTCGTAGCGTTGGGATCCCGGCTTTGCTGCTCCTCCGACTGGGGGCTTAGGTTTCGGGATTTAGGGTTGAGGTTTAGGGTTTAGGGTTTAGGGTTTAGGGTTTAGGGTTTAGGGTTTAGGGTTTAGGGTTTAGGGTTTAGGGTTTAGGGTATTTTGACTGAAATTACTTCGGTGTCTAGGGTCTCCAGGGCTTCAGGGTTTTAGGGCTTGTAGGTTTAGGGTGACAGGTGGGCTCAGAAAGCTGCGGGGACGAAAGGATGCTGTGTGCGACCCCCCGGTCATCCGAAGGAGGCTGGAGTTTGTAATGCTCTTTTCAAGGGACTAAAGGAGGGTACACAGGGACTATTTAAGGTATATATAGGGGTTAGATAGGGAACAAGATTTTTGCACCAAATATAACTTCACTTCCATAACCTCGCCACGTGCCAAGACCTTCCAAACCCAGCAGCCCAAGGTCACAGGGGACATCAGCAGCCTGTTTTCTGTCAGCCTAAGCCCTAAAGTGCAGACCCCAAAATCCTAAAGCCTAAAAAGCCCCAAGAAATTTCCAAAACCCTCTTGGGTTTTAGGGGTGCAAGGTTTGTAGGGTCTTGTGCGGTGATTTTTTAATTACAATGTTGAATCTTAATTCTTTATCTTAAACGGTTTCAAGGTTTGCATATTTCTGAAGCCTTTTCGGTAGAATCTTTATCGTGGTTAAGTATTGTCTCTTTTTACTTCGTCTACTCCAAATTCTTTACTACATGACTCTTGATTTTCAGAATCGTGTGTGGCCGGTAGTTCGCCGCGCAAGATGTTGCTACAACCCTAACCCTAAAACCCTAAACCTCTTAAACTCGGAAACCACCTGAGGCAAGGAACCGAATTGGGGGTGAGGGCTTTTAGACCACTCCCCTCCCCCCAACCCTAAACCCTGAACCCTAAACGCCAGACCCTCAGCTGCAACCCTTCATCCCAAAGTCACTACTTTAGGGCTTAGGGTCTAACCCTAGACAAACTCCAAAACCCTAAAGCCCTAAAATCGACACACCCGCCTAAGGCCCGACAACCCTGAACACCCCCAAAACCCTCGAAGCCCAGCCCCAATCCACTAGGCGCCATTTCCGGAGCATTCCGAGCAGTGAGGAGGGCTCAGAGGGACGTTGTTTGCGTTGTTAAGGGGTTTTTAGGGTTTCTTAGGGGTTGTAGGGGGTTCTTGGGTGTTTTAAGGGGTTTTGGGGGTTTGAGGGTTTAGGGTTTTTAGGGGTGTTGGGGGTGTTCAGGGGTTTTGGGGCTTGGGGTTTACGGGTTTTGTGTTTTTTTTGTTTTTCTAGGGTTTAGGGTTTTAGGTGTTAGGTTTTGTCGGGTGCTCGGGTTTAGGGGTTGCAGCCCTTGGGATGTAGGGTGTACGGGAAAACGGGCGTTTCGAGTCTTGGCCTTGGGGGGTTTCGAGGTGAGATTGGGGTTCGTCATTTAGGGTCTGGAAATTTTGTGACCCTGAACGTGCGCAAGAAGCAAGAGAGCAAGCACAAATTTGTGCGTATGTTCAGACATCCTCAACCCGATGCGCCTGAAACATTTGAAAGCCCTACACCCCAAACCCTAAACCCTAAACCCAAAAAACCTTAAGCCCTACACCCCGAAAGCCTGGAACCCTGCTGCTCGAGGCCCTAAGCAGAAGCCCCTGGTCTGCCAAAAGTGGGTACAGCCCTTCAAACCCTAAGCCCTAAGCCCTACGCCCTAAACCCTAAACCCTAAACCCTAAACCCTAAACCCCAAACCCATTGAGGTTTAGGGGTTAGAGGGGCCTCGGGGCCCATTTGCTTGAGGTTTAGGGTTTAGGAGTATATGTGTATTTTTGACATGGGGGTGATCAGAGATGGTCTTTGTAATAAGTTTGTCGGCTCCTGTAGCAGGCCTGGAACACATACAAAGCCTAAGCTTCTGAACCCTCAAGGTGGAGGGTTTAGGGTTTAGGGTTTAGGGTTCAGGGTTTAGGGTTTAGGGTTTAAGGGTTTGGGATCTGGGGCTATCAGGGTTTGAGGGGTTGGGCGATTGGGGTTTGAAGGACCTGCCCTAGACTTGTCCCAGTCCTTTGTGGCGCAGGCCGCTGAGATGCTGAAGTCCGGCGACTCTGATGCTTGCTTGTCTAGGGTTTAGGGTTTTTAGGGTTTAGGGTTTAGGGTTTAGGGTTTAGGGTTTAGGGTTTAGGGTTTAGGGTTTAGCTAGGGTTTAGGGATTACCGTTTAGGGTTTAGGGTTTAGGGGTTTCGTCCCACAAGGATACCCTAAGCCCCCAAGCCCGAAGGCCAAGGGTTTGAGATCTGACCCCTGCTTGAAGGTTCCGGGGTAGTTACCTGTGCCCTAGATAAGGTTATAGCTAGAGTTTTCCTACTACTTTTAACCCCAACTTTTAATTTCCCATGAGCCTCCAAGTAGCCCTAAACCCTAAACCCTCAACCCTAAACCCTAAACCCTAAAACCTAAACCCTAAACCCTGAACCCTGAACCCTAAAGCCTAAAGCCTAAATCCCAAAGCCTAAAGCCTAAAGCCCAAAGCCTAAAGCCTAAAGCCTAAAGCCTAAAGCGTAAAGCCTAAAGCCTAAAGCCTAAAGCCTAAAGCCTAAAGCCTAAAGCCTAAAGCCTAAAGCCTAAAGCCGAAACCCTGAACCCGAAACCCTAAGCCCTCAGCCCTCAGCCCTCAGCCCTAAGCCCTAAGCCCTAAGCCCTAAACCCGAAGCCGCAAGCCAAGTCCTGAGAGCCCCGTCAATGATGCCGACCCCTCTTTTGAGGCGACTGGGCCTATCTGGACATACGCCGGGTGGAGGAGGTTTGCTGGTCCAGGGCTTTGAGTTGTTACTAGCATTGCTATTGTTGTGATGATTGTTCTTGCCATTGGCTTATCGTTGTTATTCTTATTCATAGATTGTTTGTAAAAGCGGTTTTGTTTGGGCTTGCTTCATGTTCTTTGGTTCTTTTTCTCGCAGCGTTCAGGGTTTTGCGCTCGTGGGTTGCAAGAGACTGCAACCTTTCGGGGAGTCATTCATCAGGAGTCCTGTAACCCTAAACCCTAAGCCCTAAGCCCTGAGCCCTAAACCCTAAACCCTAAACCCTACACCCTAAACCCTAAACCCTAAACCCTAGAAGGTGCGAGGAAGAGGAGCCTTTGTCTTTGCCGGGATTGGTGTTCCGCCGAGCCATCCATGGGTCCCCTATAAGGGGCTTAAGGGCTTGGGGCTGTCAGGTTTAGGGTTTAGGGTTTAGGGATAGGGGCTTAAGGGCTTGGGGCTGTAAGGTTTAGGGTTTAGGGTTTAGGGATAGGGGCTTGGCTTCTACGGTTTGGGGTCACAGAGTCGAGTTTTTTTGGGGGGGGAAGGGGCTCAGGTGGGGGTTTGGGTCTCGGTAACCCGAAACCCGAAACCCTAAGCAACCCCGCTGAGGCCCCGACACTCCTCAACGCCCCTAAACCCTAAACCCTAAACCCTAAACCCTAAACCCTAAACCCTAAACCCTAAACCCGAAACCCTAAACCCTAAACCCTAAACCCTAAACCCTAAACCCCAAACCCTAAACCCCAAACCCTAAACCCTAAACCCTAAACCCCAAAGTGTCAGGGGCAAAAGGCGCCGGTCCCCCTAGAATTCCCAAATGCGAAGAACGATGTTGATTAATAGCCTCCACAAAACAGCGCAGCTCTGTGATGTAGCATCGTTGTGCCGTGTTTTCTTTTTTCAACGCGCTTAAACTCTAGGTACCTCTCGAAAAAGGGACCCATGCTTTCGAGAACTGGCCGTGTTGCTCTTCTTTCTTCGCGTAGGTGGGGTCGATTTCCAGAAGACATCGTTGTGTCAGCTGGCCGTATCTTAACGTTGCGTGATTGTATGATCCTTACGTTCAATTGTCTGCTAGGGTTGCTTCGGGAATGACCCTTTGTGTCTCTTGCTTCATTTCGTTCCACCGGAAGACCACAGCAAAAGCAACAAAGCCTCCCGCAGCTGTTGGAAGTTTTCTTTCCCATGGGAATTTTGATTCATGCTCCACTTCCTTGTGCTTCACTCTTCGGAAACTCAGCTTACTCACGGACAATGCTAGTCCGTGATCATCTTAAAGTGGAGTTCTGGAACTGTCGTACAGTCTTCCTATCCTATCTTGCTCTTATAAGGGTGTCCATGCTTGCTCTGGGCTCCCAGCTTGACATCGACGGCTGCGGGGATGGATGTCCGGGCGCGTTCGCCGTGCCATGCGTGCTCGTGGCCAAGCAGCGCGGGCCACACGCAGGGGCCGCCATCGGGCCTGCGATGGAAGTCCAGTGGCAATGGAGTCGCCACCTCGACCTCTGCTTCGTGCCCTGCCCAGCGAGCACGGCGAGCCTGCTTGCTTGGCGTTGTGGCCCTGGCGTCAAGCCGCAAAGTTCGGCCGCGCTCCGCAGCCCGGGCCCGCGTGGCGTGGCACTTCGGCCACTCAAACCTCGCCGACGCCGATTCCGCCCTGGAGGACCTGGGGGGGCAAATGTAGGCCGCTGGAGGCGTCGGGAACTTTTGTGGCTGGAGCCTTTTTGGAAAGGGTTTAGGGTTTAGGGCTTAGGGTTTAGGGTTTAGGGTTTAGGGTTTAGGGTTTTAGGGGGTTCATCGTTTCTGCCCTACTTGCATGGCTGCATGTCAGTGGTTCATTTTGATGCATTGAGCCTCCCACACTCCGATAGGCGCCCTGTTGGGACAAGGGGTCGTCTGCTGTAGCTTTCAAGGAGATGCCCCAAGATCCGCCCTGAGCCCTAAGCTTCGGACGTTCGCCCCTTAGAAGTCTCGCCATGTAAGGCCCTTTAGTGGGGATCTCAACACCTGTAACTCCTCTTGCCCGCAAGGGTATCTGATGCGAGGGTGTCTGATGCGAAAAGACGAAGGTAGCCTAAAACATTTAGACCTGGCCGCAAGGAGACGCTGCAGTCGTGGCGAGCCTCATTTCCGGATGCGCGCGGGCTGTCTCTCACCCACGTATCTGCTCCTCCGCAGGCGAGGGGGACGATATCATCGGGTCGAGAACTTGACTGTAGCTGATTTCAAGCAGGAGTCCCTCTGTGTCCGTGTCTCTGTGTGTCTCTCTCTGTGTGTCTGTGAGTGGGTCTCTGTCGCTGGTTGGCTGGCTGGCTGGCTGCCTGGCTGGCTGTCTGTCTATCTGTCTGTCTGTCTATCTGTCTGTCTGTGTGTGTGTGTGTGTGTTTTTATTGGCGTGTTCTGCTTCTGACTTTGTATAGATTGCTCGGGCTCATGTGCTACCTGAGGTTCTGTAGGTCTTGTTTTCAAAAGCCCTGTTCGGGTGTCCCGTTATTATACAGACAATGAAGCTTAACCTTGTTGCTAGGTCCTATTTCTGAAGGTCTTGGCGACTTTTTGCTTTTCTAGGGTTTTTTTTTGGGACCTGGGTACCCTGATCCCTCAGCCTCAATGTGTTAGGCCCAAACCTAGACCTAAATCCCAAACCTAAACCCTAAACCCTAAACCCTAAACCCTAAACCCTAAACCCTAAGCCCTAAGCCCTAAGCCCTAAGCCCTAAGCCCTAAGCCCTAAGCCCTAAGCCCTAAGCCCTAAGCCCTAAGCCCTAAACCCGAAAGGCCCTAAACCCGAAACTTGGAACCAGATTGCAAGCGAGGAGCCCATGCCGGCGTGCAAACAAGGCGAGGGCACGGCACCCTTATTTCTGGACTTTGGCGCGCAGGTGCCAGCAAACCCCAAACCCCAGACCCCAGGCCCCAAACCCCAAACCCCAAACCCCAAACCCCAAACCCCAAACCCGAAACCCTAAACCCCAAACCCTAAACCCTAAACCCCAAACCCCCACAGTAGGGTAAGAGCCTGAAAGCCTGGTCTCAAAACCCAAGTTCTAAAGTACTAGGGGTTTTAGGGTTCATAGGGTTTTGAAGGTTAAGAAGATTTAGAGGGTTAATAGTGTGTTTAGGGCTTATAGGGCTTAAAGGGTTCATGGAGTTTACAGGGTGCATAAGGCTTGTAGGGTGTCTGACATTTTTTGTTTATGGGATCCATAGGGCTTATAGGGCTGAGAGGCTTTATAGAGTTAAGGGTTCCCGAAAAGGAGGCCGGGCCTCACATGAACATCGCCTTTGGCTTGCTCTTCGTCCCTGCCAAGTGGGTTTCGCCTGGCTGCAAGCGGACCCAAACCCAAAAACCAAAGGCCATGAACTCCTACCCTAAACCCTAACCCCTAACGCCTATCATCCACCCTTTTTGTGCCTAGCACCTAGCTGGCCCCAACCAGGGTTTGCAGGTTGCCGGGTTCTAAACTCAGCCAGAGCCCCAAAACCCCAAAGCCCCTCGAGCATTCCCAAAACCCTCACGCTCTGAATCCCAAATGCCCTTAGCCCTAAAACCCTAAATAAACCCTAAGCCCTAAATCCTGAAGCCTTCCCCGGCTAGAGCAAAAGCCTAAGGTCGCAAAACCTTGAACCCTAGACCGCAAAAGGCCGCCCCGCTGAAGCCCTAGAACCCTCGAACCCAAGCCTAGGTTGACCGGGGGCCTGGGCTGTTGAGGAGGCTGCAGCAGGAACGTGCCTCCTTCTTGGCTGAAAGAAATGGGCTTTAAGGGGCTCTAAGGGGCTTTAAGGGGCTTTAAGGGGCTTGAAGGGGCTTGAAGGGGCTTCAGGCTTTTGGGATTAGGGTTCAGGGTTCAGGGTTTAGGGATGAGTGGGCCCTTAAGCCCGCAACTACCTGGAGGTTTATTTGGGTAGTTATAAGTGGGGTTCTTAGCAGGGTAACCATGGATATAACTGGCGATAAGCTTGTTTAGGGCACTTCTAGCTCTCGTTATGTTCATCCAATGTAGCCCTACTGATATCTACCATCAACCTTCCAGTGAAGCCCCAAATCCTACCGCCTATGGCCCAAAGCCACTAAGGCCCCAAGCACCCGCATCCTCACTCTACCCTAAACCCTGAACACCCTAATCCCTACACCCCGAACCCTAAACCCTAAGCCCTAGCTTACGGGTGCTTCGGGGGAGTGGGGGGAGGGTCCCTGGCTGCCATCTAACCCCCATATCGCAACCCCTGCAGCAGTATCTGGAAACACCCCCACTCACCCTTGAGACCTAAACCCGATGGTTGAGGGTCTAGGGGTTTAGGGGTTTAGGGGTTTAGGGGTTTAGGGGTTTCGGGGTTTAGGGTTTAGGGCCCAAACGGCTTGCGGCTGCACCTGAAGGTTCATGGAAGTCCATGGCTAAACGCAAAGTAGGGCGACACGTACCCTCCAAAAAGGTTCGAACCAGCTGTAGTTTGGGGCTTTAGGGGCGGCGCCAGAGCCTCTGGGAAGCCGGCCTACAGATTCGTGCTCTCAAGCCCAATGCAACTTCCCAGAGTGGGCCCCAAAGCCCCAAAGCCCTCCCGACCCCAAACCTCCTACCAGGAGCTGCGCTGGCCTTTAGGAGCACCTCTTGTAGCTCTGCCTACAGAGGGCCCCACACTGCAGCGCGGAGCCCAGCACTTGTTCAGGAGCGTGGCGTGCAGGTTTGAGGGGATCTTTACAGCCCGCCTTGTAACTTTTCCCACCTCATGCACGGTTGCCCTACTACTCGTAAGCACGGACCTCCAAGTCGAATCCGACCCGAGCAGGCACCCTAAACCCCCAAGCTAAAACCCCTGAACCCTAAACCCCCTAAACCCTAAACCCCCTAAACCCTAAACCCTACAAACCCTCAGCCCCCTCCAAGACCGAGCTTGGACCCCCACCCCCATGCCCCCCAGGTTCGGTGCAGCGGAACAGGACAGCCCCAAGCGGGTGTTGGAGAGGGGAAGGTCTGTTGCTCAGGGTTGGGGTGTAGGGTGTTGAGTTTGTTGTTTGATTTTGAAGTTTTTTGCTTAAAATCTGACACAGGAGGTCTAGGTTCGCTTGTAAGCCCCTTCAAACAAAAAGCGGGTGCCCCCTCCGTTTTGCTAGGCGACCTTGGGATCGAGGACTCGGGGCTTACTCGGGCTTACTAGAGGGGTCGGAAAATAATTACCACTAGAATTCCCTCATGGTTCCTTTATAATTATCCTATCATACCCCCCCCCCCCCAAAAAAAAAAAACAAGAAAAGAACCTTTTCTAACTGTTAAGGCCCCCGATATTCCCCCCCCGCCGCAGGATCCGCAGCAGCCAGCGGCGCACGCTTCCTTCGTGGAGGCCCTCGGGCGGAGCTCCGCAGGGCTTTGGCGCCGATGCGGGGGTTGGAGGTGTAAGGTTTCAGGGACTCAGGGTTTCAGGGCTCTCGTGTTTATATATATATATATATATATATGTATTTAGTTTATTTATTTATTTATTTATTTATTTATTTATTTATTTATTTATTTATTTATTATTATTATATTATTATTATTATTTTTTTTTGGGGGGGGGGGGGGGGGGGCGGTTGAGGATTCCAGGATTTTGGGGCTTCAGAGCTGTAGGGTTCTGTTGGCGTTTTTTTAGGGTTTTGAGGCTTCCAGCAACTGTTCTGCAAGTTTTTGGAAAGGATACCAGGAGTTGAATGGGCTTTAGACAAGAACGATGTTGATGGTTTGGAGGGATTTAGATCCGATAGTTCCTTGCGAAAAAAGCGTACTGACACTCTAAACGGGTCTACGCTGTCCACGCCGTTCGGGCTTACAGGCATCGGATCCACGATGCGCGATGTTGAATAGATGAGTACTGGCTCCTTGGCCCGAATGCCCTAATTACAACGATGGGTCCACAATCCTGAGCCCCTTTGCCCTCGACCCCCCGGACTTTGCCCTAAACCCTCAACCCCAAACCCTAAACCTTAAACGCTAAACCCTAAACCCTAAATCCTAAACGCTAAACCCTAAACCCTAATCCCTAAACCCTAAACCCAAAACCCAGAACCCAAAACCCAACACCCTAAACCCTAAACCTCGCATCCCCCAAGTAACTCAAGTCAAAGGCCGCGTCCTTGGAAGCGATCAGCCAAGAGAGCATCCGCATCCAGGACAGGCCTCGCACCCTGAAAACTGAAGGAATTAGGGTTTAGGGTTTAGGGTTTAAGGTTTAGGGTTTAGGATTTAGGGTTTAGGGTTTAGGGTTTAGGGTTTAGGGTTTAGGGCATCTCCGGTTCTTAGTACTTGGAGGTTCATGGGTGGTCGTGGGGCTATAAGTAGGGTAGCTATACTCACAACTTTACTTCGGGTACTAATTGCCCTACTTATAACTACCCATGAACCTTCACGTAGGGAAGCGCGTTGGTCCTAAAGAATCCCTAAAAGCCGGGGTTGCGGGTGAGGTATCTTCAGCCAAATGGGTTTGTAGCCTTACCTAGGCCAGGATAACCCTAAACCCTAAACCCTAAACCCTAAACCCTAAACCCTAAACCCTAAACCCTAAACCCTAAACCCTAAACCCTAAACCCTAAACCCTAAACCCTAAACCCTAAACCCCAAACCCTAAACCCTAAACGGTCGTCCCCACGCTCAAGTCGATGTGCCTGGGCAGCTAGGATGGCCAGTAGTACCCTTATTCCCTTTTTTGGTAGGTGTAGGTTCCCAAAAAAGAAACCTTTAAGCAAAAAAAGGGGCACCCATTTTTCATCCTAGGTTACTGGGCAACCTAGGCAGAAGGTAGAGTGGAGTTTGGATTTTGGGGATGTGGAGCTGCAAGTTTTTGGGAGCGCCCAAAGCTTTCAACCACGCAAGGCAGAGCTGCAACTTCTTCATTCTGCTTTGAACTTTGGGGACCGAAGAGGCCTCTGCCAAAAAAAAAAGAGGGAGAGATCAAAGTGCTACAAAAGTTTGGGGCTTGGCCTTAGCTCCGGGGAGGGGTGCCAGCAGCACACAACTTGCAGACATTCGAGAAAGGCTTGGAGAGGGGGAACTTGGGTAGTTACCTGAATTAGGGTCCCTTTTTTGGGTACCCATTATAAGGCGGCACCCCTTCAAAACGGGATCCCAAGAAGTGACCCTAATTTAGAGGAGTACCCACTTATCAACCGGCTACCTATATCCTCTTCGCAGGCTTCGGAGGTTTAGGGTTTAGGGTTTAGGGTTTAGGGTTTAGGGTTTAGGGTTTAGGGTTTAGGGTTTAGGATTTAGGGTTTAGGGCTTAGGGCTTAGGGCTCAGGGCCCCGGATGCCTTCTTCAGGACAGCATTGACGAGAACCCGATGCTCAGCATACAGGAGCCCGTGGCTGCAACTAGAGGGGCTCTGAGCCCTAAGCCCTAAGCCCTAAGCCCTAAACCCTAAACCCTAAACCCTAAACCCTAAGCCCTAAGCCCTAAACCCTAAACCCTAAACCCTAAACCTCCTCCCCTGGCTCTTAGTACTTGAAGGTTCGTGGTACTTAATCACCCAAGTATAACTGTATCCAGAACCCGCTTATAAGCCCCTTAAGCACCCTGATAGGGTTATCCTTGGGTTAGAAGTGCAATTGCTATAGTAGGGAACGAGGGGAATTAGGGCCCGATATATACCCCTTAAGGGATTATAGACCTCATTCCCTCATCCCGACGCGCTTCCCGAGCGAGCATCTTGTCGTTTGTAATTAGGGCTGGTCTAAGATTGCGGGTCTTTTCTGGGTCTCCTTGACGGAGCACTTGATTTCCGATTCCTTAGGGCACAAAAACACACACACACACACACACACACACACACACACACACACACACACACACACACACACACACACACACACACACACACACACACACACACACACACACACACACACACACACACACACACACACACACACACACACACACACGAACACACACACACACACACCCACGAACGAACGAACGAACGAACGAACGAACGAACGAACGAACGAACACACACACACACACACGAACGAACACACACACACACACTACACATACTAACACACACACACACCCACACAACACACAAACACACACACACACACACACGACACACACCACACCACACACACAGACACACCACCCACCAGAGCCCACACATCACACCCAAGACACCGACCACAGACAGCCACGCACAACACCAAGACACACACACTACACACACACTACACACACACACTACACACACACACTACACACACACTACACACACACTACACACACACACACTACACACTACACACTACACACTACACACTACACACTACACACTACACACTACACACTACACACTACACACTACACACTAGACACTACACACTACACACAACACACAACACACAACACACAACACACAACACACAACACACTACACACTACACACAACACACACCACACACCACACACACACACACACACACACACACACACACACACACACACACACACACACACACCCACTACACACACACACACCCAAACACACACACCCAAACACACACACCCAAACACACACGCCCAAACACACACACACCACACACACACACACACCACACACACACCTACTAACTACAAACAACCAAAACACCCGTCCACACACACTACACACACACACACACACTACACACACACTACACACACACACTACACACACACTACACACACACTACACACACACACACACTACACACACACTACACACACACACACACTACACACACACTACACACACACTACACACACACTACACACACACACTTGAGAGGGTGCATTGTTTGATGGCACATTCTTCACAATTACATCACAGAAGAAAAGCAAACATCAACGGTAACTCTTCATATGACACAGGCCCTCAAGCTGCCAGCTCCTGGCCCATGAGCAGCACAACACGGCAGGTATGTTTTGCTCACTAGCACCTGTCAGCTTCGTTGGCATGGCGACAGATGCTAGCTGCCATGCCCCCTGCTTTGTTGAACCGATTAAGCTCTCTAGCGCCATCATTGCACATCTCTGAGCGCGCACTCGTCTAGCAGAGTGCAGGAAGCCAGTAGGCACTGAATTTCGCACCAAGTCACGTTGCGTCAGGCCTCTGCCCAACCATTGCTTTGTCGGAACCCTTAACACCCTTTGGAACAGGGCAGTCAACACACATGAAGCCACCCTGGCAAATCACGACGCCAAGAGGAAAAACCCTGCCCCTTTCTGGGCACACATGTGTCCAGGCTCCTCAGGTAAGGAGCTGCCCAAACCTGAGAGGTCAGGGAAAGGTTTTGGCAGGTTTGTCTGCCGAACTCGTTCTTGTCATGTTGTGTTTTTTTTTTGTGTGTGTGTGTGTGTGTTTTTTTTTCTTTTCTCTCTGGGCTGTTCGATGCAGCCCCTCTCGAGACATGCTGATTCAACTGAGGCACTACATAGTCGATCAAGTCAACGACCATGGATCACACTTGCCTTGTCCTTTCAAGAGAACTGGCAAAACACCAGGTCAACCGAGCTTCCGGTAGAGATTTGTGTTTTGTTGAACAGAGTTGAACCCTTTGGACCAAGTGAATCAATCAAATAAATCATTGAATCATCAAGCTTTCAGACAGCGACCTTCAGATTTCGACCGGTCGCCCAGCCACATGTCCCAAGGATCACAGGCTGGGATCAGAGTTGTCGCTCTGTCAGAAAGACAACCCAGTCACACTTGAGAGGGTGCATTGTTTGATGGCACATTCTTCACAATTACATCACAGAAGAAAAGCAAACATCAACGGTAACTCTTCATATGACACAGGCCCTCAAGCTGCCAGCTCCTGGCCCATGAGCAGCACAACACGGCAGGTATGTTTTGCTCACTAGCACCTGTCAGCTTCGTTGGCATGGCGACAGATGCTAGCTGCCATGCCCCCTGCTTTGTTGAACCGATTAAGCTCTCTAGCGCCATCATTGCACATCTCTGAGCGCGCACTCGTCTAGCAGAGTGCAGGAAGCCAGTAGGCACTGAATTTCGCACCAAGTCACGTTGCGTCAGGCCTCTGCCCAACCATTGCTTTGTCGGAACCCTTAACACCCTTTGGAACAGGGCAGTCAACACACACACACACACACACACACTACACACACACTACACACACACTACACACACACTACACACACAACACACACACAACACACACACACAACACACACACACACAACACACACACAACACACACACAACACACACACACACAACCATTTTACACAACACACCACCCCCCACACACACCCCAACCACACCCACCTCCCACACGCCCACACCCCACCCCCACCCCACACCCAACCCACAACCACAGACCAACACCCAAACCCACCACCCACCACCCAACAACAACACAAACACTCACAACAACACACAAACACACTCACGTACCGCACACTACCACACAGTGCGCACACCACCACACACACCGCACAAGCACCACACACACGCACACACACACACACACACCCCACACACCCACACGCAGGACACAACCACACACACCCGCAAACACACAAACACCACCACCACCACCACACACACACGCACCACCACACAAACACACACCCACCACACACCGGCCACCACACACCGGCACACACACCGGCACCACACGCAACCACACACCGGCACACACCCGGGCAAACACGGCACCACACACAGGCACACCACACACACACACACACACACACACACACACACACACACACCCACACACACGCACACACACGCACACACACGCAGACACTCACAGACACACACAGACACACACAGACACACGCAGACACACGCAGACACACGCAGACACACGCAGACACACGCAGACACACGCAGACACACGCAGACACACGCACACACACGCAGACACACACAGACACACGCAGACACACGCAGACACACGCAGACACACGCAGACACACGCAGACACACGCAGACACACGCAGACACACGCAGACACACGCAGGCACACGCAGACACACGCAGACACACGCAGACACACGCAGACACACGCAGACACACGCAGACACACGCAGACACACGCAGACACACGCAGACACACGCAGACACCCGCAGACACACGCAGACACACGCAGACACACGCAGACACACGCAGACACACGCAGACACACGCAGACACACGCAGACACTCGCAGACACACGCAGACACACGCAGACACACGCAGACACACGCAGACACACGCAGACACACGCAGACACACGCAGACACACGCAGACACACGCAGACACACGCAGACACACGCAGACACACGCAGACACACGCAGACACACTCAGACACACGCAGACACACGCAGACACACGCAGACACACGCAGACACACGCAGACACACGCAGACACACGCAGACACACGCAGACACACGCAGACACACGCACCACACACACACACACACACACCCGCACACACACACACACACACACACACCCTTAAGCGCCTTCACAGGGTTCTAGAGCTCCAGAATTTCAGAATTTCAAGGGTTCGGGGGGGAAACCGATAGCATAACCCCCGACATCTGTAGCATAAAAAAGGGCACCTTCAGCATAAGAAAAAGCACCTTCCAGCATAATGGGGGGGGGGAGCATAATTAAAAAAGTGGCGGAGCATAAGAAAAAAATCGCCGGGGCAGACCGCATAAGAAAAAGCGGGGGGAGCATAAGAAAAAAATCGCTGCCCCTACTTTTTTGGACTAAGTAGTGGTTTCGCGGCGGCCGAAAGAGTTGTGTTAAGGCGGGCGAAAACACTAGTATAAACCAAGATAAACAGAGCATTGTTGTAGCAAAAGCCTGAGTTCGCGCTTCATTCAGCATGTTGTCGACCCGCCACATGGACTTCGCACCGGCACAGGCATTTCGCTACGACCAATGCGCTCCACTGCGGATTTCTTCGGCGAGGGGTCACCAAGCCCATGTCAGTGGTTGGGCATGTGCGGTGCTTCTGCGCTCAGCCCTGAACCCATTTAAAGCAAAAAGGCTGCACAAGAGTCAAAGGGAGGAGATGTAAACCCTGCACAAAAGTTCAAGGGAGGAGATGTGCTCGCGCGGGAAGTCCAGCTTCTCCAGATTTCTTGACGGCATTCGGGTTGCTTTGCCTGTAGTAGAGAGTGCGGATGCTGGAGCTGAAAAAATGTGGCATGGGCTGTTTGATCCAGGCGAACCGAGGTTGTATGCGCACGTTGCAACCTGAATCTGTATGTATGTTTTGGAGTGGCAGGGAACGGTGCATACGTGATTCTTTGGCATGCATCTCTTCCCGAAAAGAAAACCGAACCTTTCAACCCAGCGCGGGGTGTCTCCCTAAACCCTAACCGTAACCCTTAACCCTAAACCCTAAACTAAACCCAAAGCTTCGACTCAAGGCTACGACCCATCGCGGAATCCCGACTCTGAAGGCGCCAGTTCAAGCAGGCAAAGAGCCAGCTTCAGCAAGGTGGGCTGAACTCTTTGCCACTCTCACATGCGAGGGCAGAGCATGATGCGTATTCCGCTACGGTATTTCAGGGGCTTCGAGCAAGCAGGGGCTGTAAAAGGAACAGGGTTGTGCATGTGAATGTACATCATTTCAGGTGTTGACCGTCGCCGACATGATGTTTCTAGCAGGAAACCAATGCAGCAAGCGCGGCTTTGCATGTCAAATCACACACATGATGAGTTTGGGGGTGGCAACTTCTTCTAACGTGGTTCCTATTGTAAATTCCAAGCAGACAAGCTGCGCACGCAAGCGTTTGGCTTTGTCCAGAGCAACGCCTGCAATGTCGTCATCAGTTTCCCCCCCTCCCCCCACCCCCCAAAACACGAAATCCTGAAAGGCACCTGAAACAGCACGGCGGAATGCGCACCGTCGACCAACGACTGTGAAATTCGACGTCTTCAGCCGAACTGGGGAAGCAACCGAAGTTGGAAGCCCTGCAGTCCGTATGGAAACCATCCATCACCCTGCACAAACAACAGGTGCTAGGAGTGAACAGCAGTGCATTTAGGCCAGACGAGTGGTGGGTTTAGTACTAGTGCTCAAGATCTTGTCAGGGGCGGTCTTTGGGATGTATAGTGCTGGGTTCGACAGCCTTGCCAAGCTTAAAAACCCAAAGGCGACGGATAGCGAGGATGATTCGCTTTGCTACTCCGCCTCTCTGGTGAAGTGCCCCAGCCTCAGCTTCCTATCGCCCATGACTACTGTATGGGTTTCTGCTCCGTGCCCGTCATATCTGAGCTAACAATGACAGCTCATCCTGCGCCCCAAGATGAAGCAACAATCTAATCGAACAAGCTGCAAGTGCCAACGTTGCAGGCCGGATCTGTGAATGTTGCCAACATCACCAGAGCAGGTCTCAAAGTTCATCCATGATGAGCCCCTCCTAAAGCCAAAAATGGCCTTCCATTGTTCATGGGTTCTGTAGCCACCATGAGTGCGAAGGGTGTTGGCATGATTGGAATTTGCCACCACCGGCTGTAGAAGCTGCTCTAACCCTGACGCTTACTCATCCTTCACTTTCCGAGGCATGGACGAGATTGACCGTAACTCAGATGCTACGACGCGATTTCGACGGCTTGAGCCAGATGAAAGATCGATCAAGGCGAAATGCCGCGACTCCGAGGCAGGATCCAAGGAAACCATGAACTCAACCCTAAACCCTAAACCCGAAACCCGAAACTTTAACCTTGACCTCCTAGCTATCCCCTCTTGCTGGCCTGTGGGTGCTTGAGGTACAGGTCAACCTGGTTAGCTTGGACTTAGCGAGCCAAGCCACACAGACAGACTTGCACTTCTTGACGCTTGGCGACGAGATTTGGGGGGGCATTATAGACTCTACCCAAATACATAACCACATGAAGCATCATGTGTTCTGTATCGCAGAAATATACGTACGAAGTATTAAGTTGATTGTACTACACGATGCTTCATACAAGGTTGTGTATCTTTTGCATTGTGTGTCAATTATACTAGGTTTTGTACACTTTACATTTCTACTACCTGTTATGCATTATGCATTATGTTTGTAATAACATATGATATATTTCATACTATATTGAAGATTGTGATATTGTCATTTTCGAGATATTTCCCAAAAGTTCGTTGCAAAGGGCTTGTCGCACATGTTACCTTATAGCATATATCTTAGAACTTGTATCTTGTACCTTATGCAATATCTATATACATATGTATACATGTATAAACATATACACACACACACACATATATATATATATATACATATACATATACATGTACATATACATGCATATACATACACATACATATATATACACATATATATATATATGCATATATATGTATATATATATATATATGTGCATCTCGAACGAACATGGTATTGTACATGGTACAAGTATATTGCTTCTTTATCCTGCTTTTCCCCCAAAAAGTCTGCTGTTGGGGTTCTAAATTCATTTTAGGATTGCCGACATTCTGAGGACTGTTGCCGGGTTCCTGGGCTCCTTGTCTCCCTTTGTCTCCCTTTGTCTCCCTTGTCTCCCTTCATGTGGTTGGCTTTGCCGGGTTGCTGTGCCCCTTTGTCTCCCTTCGTCTCCTTTTGTCTCGTCGTCTCCACTGTTGCTTCGACGTTCCTTTGACTGTTTGGGGTCTTCGGTGGTGTAATTGTTATGCTTCATATGTTTGTATTGTACTTGGTATTTTAATGTTACATGTTATGCATGAAATGTTATATGTTGTATGACATATGTTCTGTGTTGTATGTTATTATATGTTATTATATGTTATTATATGTTATTATATGTTATTATATGTTATTATATGTTATTATATGTTATTATATGTTATTATATGTGATTATATGTTTATATATGTTATCATCTGTTGTTATATGTTGTTATATGTTATTATGTGTTGTTATATGTCAGTATATGTGATTATATGTTATTATATGTTGCTATATGTTATTATATGTTATTATATGTTACTATATGTTATTATATGTTATTATATGTTGTTATATGTTATTATATGTTACTATATGTATCTATATGTTATGTTCTATATTTCTGTTATATGCTTTGTGTTATCTTTTGAAATGGTGAAAGTACATACATACATATATATATATATAGGTGTGTGTATAAGGTATACATATATGTATATATATATATATACACATATATGTATATACGTATATGTGATGTGTTGAGTTTCAGCTTCACGGCCTGGATTTCCTTTGAGCATCCGCTTGAGCGCCTTGTGAACCAAGACCAGGTCCCTCTTAAACTACACGCAGACACACACTCACACACCCACCCACACACACACACACACACCCACGCACCCACGCGCCCACACACCCATGCACCCATGAACCCACGCACCCATGCACCCACGCACCCACGTAGCCACGCACCCACCCACGCACCCACGCACTCCCGCACCCCCGCACCCACGCACCCACGCACACACGCACGCACGCACGCACGCACGCACACGCCAGCCCGCACCCACGCACACACACACACACCCACACACACACACACACACACACACACACACACACCCACACCCACACCCACACCACACCACACACACACCACCCACACAAACACCACACCCACACCCACACCCCCACCCACACCCACACCCACACCCACACCCACACCCACACCCACACCCACACCCACACCCACACCCACACCCACACCCACACCCACACCCACACCCACACCCACACCCACACCCACACCCACACCCACACCCGCACGCACGCACACACACACACACACACACATGCACACACATGCACACACATGCACACACATGCACACACACACACACATGCACGCACACGCGCACACACACACACACACTTAAGACTCGACTTCTGTCGAACTGTGAGCTCCGAAGCCCTGGCAAGCTTATGGATCTGCAATGGAAATCTGTACTCATTTTGAAACGGCCAAGGATGCAGCAACGGCTTTGAGGGTATTTTTGGGATGGCCTGCAGGTACACAGTTCAGCGTCCTGAATTGCTTCCCACTCCAAGGCATAGCTTCGTTGCACTGGGTTTGCCAAGGAGTGCCCCATGCCCCTGCACCCATGCAATGAAAAGCTGCAGAACTACAAAGCCCTTGGACACAGGGTTGGCCACACACACGCACACGCACACGCACACTCACACGCACACGCACACGCACACGCACATGCACACGCACACACACACACACACCCGCGCGAGCGCGCAACTGCAAACACCTCTCAAGACTCCACTCCTGCAAGCCCAGGGAAGATGAGCCGATTTGCTCGATGTGCATGCGAGGGCGGCCTCCTCGTCCCAAGAAGGATGCCTTGCATCCCGTACCGAAGCAGCGGAGTCGGAGTCGCACAGCTGCAGGTGCACAGGTTCAGATTTTGTGTTTGCTGGGATGAAACGGAAAGGAGTATAATCTGAACTGCGCTGCCCAGAGCGTTTGTGGTTCAGGGTTCAACAATGCACGTCAGAGAGACCTGGGGCAATACGGGTTCAACAAGTAAACAGGGCATCTCAGCAAAGCCTCAGTCGTCGCAAGTCGCAATTGAGCAGTCGGATCTGTGTGACGCAACAAAGTTGAGTCGAGTGTGCTGCTCTGTTGATGATGTGCTCTTGTCTTGTGAGCACACGCATGTTGTCATCCCGCATGCTTGAAGCTTCGAGCATGGGGTCTGGCAGAAGCTGCTTGGAGGGGATGATTAGGAACTGAAACCAAGGGCCCAAGGGTATGCCAAGCTCCGATGCATTAGGACGCACCTGGGTCCCTTAGTTATTGGTCCTAAGGTTGGCAGGGGCTTGGGTCCCTTGGTAGGGTTGGCAAATCGTCCTCTGGTCCCCTGGCGCTCTGGTGCCCTTGCTCTTGCTTGTATTTCTACACTAAACATCACCCGGGAGTTGCCATGATGACGAGCATGAACTATTTGCTCATGTCATTACGAAATACTCGTCACTTTTCTAGTCATGCCATACTCGGAACGACTACAGTTACTACTCTTCCGTTTAAAATTTATGCCTTACAAATGGTTAAGTCTTAAATTCCAACCGTATGAGTAATGAAATGTTAAGTTGCAATTTGTGCGACGCATCAGTGTATGTCAATTTTCAGGTATACTTGAACCCTGATATCTTTACTATTAATGACTCACTACTTGGCAACTTACTAGGTGTCCATACATGTGTCACCATGTATGAATTACTAGCTACGAAAAATGATTGACAGTTGCATGAACCTCAATTGCTGACTGCTACGTGCTCGCTACGGATTAACCAACACTTAATTGCTCATTATCAAGCAGGAGTTACGAGTGACCATATCATTGACTGTTAATGGTTTGCTCCTAAATACTCATATTGAATAATCATGAATACTTTTTGCAAGGTACCAATCAAGCATGTAATGTCAAGTACTCTTTGTCACATGCATAGCACATCAAAACGGTTAAACTGCATTTGGAACGGACAACATACTGTAACTGAAGATGTCCAGCCCTTGGACATACGTTACAGAAGTGTTTGGGCTTGCTTGTACGAAGCCCAAGTTATGGCTGAAAGCGTTGTTCTAGTTCTACCTTCCTGACACGTGGAAATGCTGTAACTTGCAGCATGTGGAGCCTTTGATGAACCGTAAATGCGGCAACTTCAATGGAAACAACCGCTGGAATTTGTGGCGGTTGCTGTCCGGAGATGTAGCCGGGACTCGGCAGCAGCTAGGCATGGAAGCGGCGGCGAGAGCGGGGGCGGGCGAAGGGGGGAGATGGCGCTGGAGATCATCATGGCCTTTGAGGCTGTGAAGAGCCAGGGATGCGCGATGTACAAAGTTGCCAGCCTTCGTCGCCAAATCACAAGGGTGCCAACGTTAAACAGAGACCATTTCCACCACCCGGCCGGAGGAGGTGTCGAAACCAATGTTGATTTTGGAGTGGAAAAGCATCGAATGCGATCGCTAGACTAGACTGGAGGTGCATGTTGGCACCTGTCGCAGAGAAGTACCTTTGCCGAGGTCGCTGTAGCAGCCGCAGCGATTCCAGCGACGGTTCTGCAGCCGAAGGCTCTGCAGCTCAAGAGCATTCATGTGGCGCTGTGGTGTTCGACAGCACTCCTTGCTGTTTTGGCACACAAGTTCAGGAGGTCGTCGCACCAAACGTCTTGTTCCAGCCTCTGGATCGCTTCGTGTCACAACTCCATGTTGGCCGGAAACAAGCTCAGCCCTAAGTCAGCGGACACGTTGTGAACTCTGTAGAGCAACTTCATCTTGCCTGGCCGGGGCTTGCGCTAGCACCATGTCTTTCTGCTCAGGACCTGCTTGTGTATCAACGTCTGTGATGTGGCTTTGCAAGCACTGGAACTTCAGCTACTTGTCCGTGCAGTGCTGCCCATTTCATGCCGCCCTGGGGGTTGCCTTTGAGACGCTGAAGACACAGAAGAAGGAGCCAGAGTTGGTGGGGGAGCCACTTTCAAGTCAGCAGTCTGCTGTGCTGATCTGCTTGGTGCCTGGAGTGGTTCCGACACACTGTGCGTGATTCACCGAGCATAAAGTTCGTGATTTATCCTGATTGCTTTCCTTCATCTCAAGTCCAACTTGCTTGATTCTCAACATGGCGTCAGGACCCCTGCAATCCTTTGTGGAGCCCTTTTACGGGCTGGCAGTGTGACTTCTGCACTGCAATGAACCACAGGAACTCCGAGCAATGTGACCTGTGCGGCAGTGGCAGGCAGCGGCAAGTCCTAAACAGCAGCTGCATTCAAGGGCTCTGTGGGTCTATAGTCTGATATAGTCTGATGATCCACTGACTTGACAGAGGACGCCTGGTGCGGGAGACTACTCTGGCGATCTCTCGACGATGCGTGACCATTCCTCGGAGCCCTCGATGAGCGAAGACCTAGTCATCGAGAGGTAATACAGCCAGGCAGCATTGCCGCAAGCAGCACCGGCATAGACTTGCTTCCTTTCAGGCTTTGGGTTTGCAGATTTGTTCTTGAGCCACAGAGTGCCAAAGCGCCCCAGATGTGAAGCAGGGGTCTGCAACAGGCAGGCAGGGATACTCTGAGGATGCGCTGAAGTTTCAACGCCCTGCCCAGGCACACCACTGAAATGCAAGGATGTCCTTTCGGTAGAACATGCCGTTTATTAGGAGCCGACATCCCGCAACGTGACACCTCGCTGGGCACCTCACGGTGTACCAGACCTGCGCAACTGCTTGCGGCACCGAAAAGCAGTGACCGGAGCATCTTGGAGTCGCAACCTCATGGCTCTTGTAGGGAATTAGGGGAGCGGGGGCCTAGTGTTTCATGTTTCGTGTTTCAGTAAAGAAGCTAGGTTTCTTTAAGGGACTCTAGTAACTATAGTAGGGTGCCCAGTCTCTCCCATTGCTCCTTTAGATCCATTTGAAGCAGTTAGAGTGCGCATTTTCTTGGCAGGAGCGCACTCAGGCGCTGGACGACGAGCTCGAGAAGTACTTCGGCAACCCCCAGAAGGATCCCCTTCGTCTCCATGAGTAAGGGCGGCTCGTGGTTACAGGCAATCTTAGCCCTTGAAGAAAAGAAAGATGTAGCAAGGTTCTGGAGGCGCTTTCTGCTATAGTGGCCAGTACTTTATCTGAGCGGCACGTGCCTGAGGATACGCAGGACGCACCTCAAGAACCCCGCGTTGAGCTGTCACCAGAGGAGAAGCAGGCATGGCGCCATGCTAGCAAAAGGGATCGGGCAACAGTTTTCATAAGGATCCAAGGTGGTAAGGGGGCGGGTGTAAGGAGCATTCTTCTCGTCTTAAGGCGAACGAAGGGCTTGTGTAAGCTTCGTTGAGAAATTATGGGCCTACACCTCCCTCCCTTAGGGAGCATGTTCCAAGAGATCTTCAGAAAGCCATGTAACTGGAGGAACTTTTTCGGAAGTTGCGAAAATCATTTCAACGATCAAGAAATTGAACAAGCAATTACTGTTCAACATATGAGTAAGTCTTAGGTCTTGTTGGATAAAGACTGTTCGATTGACGCGGGTGCTCGGGGTTAGTCCCATGTGTCCTCTGCGGGAGGGGGGAGCATGGGTAGAGGCGAGCTCGGCCAAACGCTGTCCGTTTCGCTTGCGTGTGCGAGCGTCAAGCGCCGCGTGTTTGCTTAGAACATGGAGAACACCCTCAACCCTGCTTGTTTGCTACTGTTTGCTGTTGTGCTGCTGGTGCATACTCGTCATGGGTAGGGGAAATCGGTGGGAGGGCGTGGGATTAACACAGCAGTGACAATCCCCACCATGACCCCACGCTTCCTCTTTACAAGGGAGGTCGGAGCTTTGCAGCAACAGTTCTGAAACCTTCAGCTGCCAAGCCCGTCCAAAACCCAATCCAGTCCAAGCCCAAGCTGGAAATGGGTGGCCTACCCATGCCGGACCCTTCCCCAAACCACCAGGGGGCAATCGTAGAAGGCCCCATCTTGACGGATGCATTCGGGGGCTCAAAACTTGAGCAGGTAAGGCTTTCCCGCCAGGACCGCATGGTGGCTGCAATGCTCCTCCGCAGCGCACGCTCCAAGGTTCGCTCATCGCTGGCACATCCAGCCTTCAACCGAAGCTAAGCGTCGCACATAATATGCAGGTTATAGATAGGCACAGGCCTTCAGATCCTTGTCCTTAGACAATGGAGCCAGTGCATTGCAGATGCGTGCTCGTACATGCTGAGGCCAATGCACCTTGAGCAATGCCAGCGGGGTAAGAGATGTCAGAGAAAACTGCCCTGGACGTGTCCCAAGCCCGCATGGCAGGCAGAGCAGGCGGAAGAGAGTGGGCTCACAGCCGCTCGGATGTAGCCAGGAGTTTGAGAAGAGTGGAGGCTTGAAGCAGCCGATGTGGGCATGGCAGGCATACCTCGAAGAGGGCGCTCAACTGAACGGGCGCGTCAACAAGCGCTTGCTGGCGGGGGAGGTCTCTCAAGCTCGGAGCTTCAACAGGAGACTGCAGGGAGGGAGTGATCGGCAGTGCAAGACGCATGCAGACTTCCAACTATCAAGCCTGAAGTGCTCTCCTGCACGGATGTGTGCTGCACCGGCTCAGAGAGCTGCAGGCGGACCGGCATTGAACCTCTTCCTGCCGCAGAGCCGTCCAGCGCCCAGAACGCCATCAGTCTTCATCAGCCTTGAGGGGTTGTTGCCGGAGCTGAATTCGTTATTAAGTTGCTGTCACAAGTACCTGGCAAGGCGTACAGAGAGGTGCAGGTATGCAGTAGACCTCCCTTATCAGCGCGGTTGTCAGCAGCAACGCATCAGTCCAAGGGACTCGGCGCCATTGTCTCTCGAGGAGCGCGAGGCCGTCATCGTAGTTCTTGTGTGGACACGTAGCTGATGCAGCTTTCGTCGGTTTATGTGGGTCCGGTCCGAGCCCGAATATGGATTCTATAGGCGAGCACAAGGTCAAGAACATGTCGTAAAGCAGCATTGCAACAGCCAGCACACGTTGCAGACAAGCAAAACAGCGTCATTGGTGAGGCCAAGGCACTTGAGCAGGAGTACGTCAGAAGTGCGCGTGCCCCTCAGATCGCTGAAGCTTGCGAATGTGCTGCCCCCGGTTGTGCGAATCCCTATCAGCCCTATCAGGCATCAAATGCGTGAGCCGGCGGCGCCTGCTGCCCCCAAAGACACGCCGGCCCCAGCTCGGAAGAAGCAGCGTCGGGGTCAGAGTGAACAGAAACCGCCACGAACAGTTTTGATCCGAGATTGAGCACGCGTGGGTCTCAGAACTCAGGTGTGGGCACGCAGGGGCAGCTCTTGGACTTGGCGCCGCTCCCGAAATTGCCGTTGTTTCATCTGGGGGGCTTCCGAAAAGAGGGGGCCTGTCTTGAAAGCTCCCAAATAGTAGGATTCCCTTGTATAAAAAGGACCCCGAGCAGGTACCCCCAATTTCGGAAACCCCCATTTGTTCCTGAATTATGGAATCCAGGTTGTAACTTGGGATATGTAGAGCATGATTGAAAGCATGCCTAGTTTGTCCGTTGTCAGTGTGGAAGCTTTTGTCGAGGGCACTTGCTGCATTGCAAGTCCCATCTGCCAAGGCTGCCATGGCGGAGGAGGCGGCTAGGCAAGCCGACGAAGATGCGGCCGCCACCTCGGATTTCATGAATGCTCGGAGCGGCTCGGAAGGAAGCGCTTTTTTGCAATTCATGTCGTGGATACGTCGGAAGCGCAAAGTGCGGCAAAGATTCAGGGCTGTTTTGAGGAGTCGGCGAATCCACTTCTCCGACCCCCTCCGAAGCTTGTGAAGCGCAAGGTCGTGGAGATGCGAGTTCGATATACCTGTCACTGACCTTAACTCCGTTTCAACAAATACCTACAACACCTGCTGACTGCTGACAGGCTCCCAGAGCGGCAACTGATGGAGGCAGCAAAGGTTCTTTGTCTGGGGAGCTTTGGCTTGATGCCGCGTGGAGTAGGTGCGCTGCCTAAGCGCGAGTCTCTGGAAGAGCAAGAGCAGGGCCTTTGGCCCAGTTTGGCCCTCAAAACGCGCTCAGTTTGCACTTCTTAGGTCGTTTTTTCCCGCATCGGCAGGCAAAGGCATGCGAGTTCGAGTCGTGAACGAAACCGGCGAGCGGGCCACTTAAGACGCAGAGTATGTTGCAGAGAGGTAGCTTGCACGCTAGTTTCCTAGGCTTGTGGCGGGATAAGTGCTGCAGGCTGAAGACCTACCACTTGCAGACAGGGGTTGTCCGACGCCATTTGGATGGCAAGCAGCTGCAAAGATGAAGTATGCTGACCCGTTCAGCTTTGCCAACAATGTCGTCGCCGTTTGCCTCTTCTGGAGGACGTCACGCTGCAAGAGGTGCCGTGGACGTCGCCTCGGCCTCGCAACTTTTCCACAGCAGCACATGGAAAGAAGGTTTTTTGAACCGCTTGAGATCGTAGTCTCGCTTTGCTCAGGCACTGGATGATTCGGACAGGCGAGGCCCATGCCAATAGCTGCAAGATGCTGCAAGTTACCTTCCGGGACAAGGTGTCCCAGGCATTGTGCGGTGCAGCTTTACCTGCTCTTAGTGGCTCGATTGTGGAGGATGCTGAAGATGGTGCCGCAGTCACAGCTGCAGACATTCGTGTGGCTTGCCTGCATGTTCGCCGACAGCAGTCTTACGAACTGGCCTCGTACCCCACAGCTGCGCACCAGGGTATAGAGCCATCAGTGTCGGGCTAGAAGATTGTCATTCAATGAAATGAATGCCAAATTTGGGTGAGTTCTGGCCTTGTGACTATGCGCCAACCTACAGACGCCAAGGTCCACGACCTGCAGCCGGATCGAAGTGGTGCGGGGTGGGCATCGAGGCGGAGGGAATGCTAAGGGCTGCCAACCACAATGGGGGGTACCCTTTTGGAGGTTCCTACGATAAGCCTACTATTTTATCTATGTTGGGGTGTATTAAGGGTACCCCCTATTTTCGAAATGCCCAAATGGCGAGTAGCCTTTTTTTGCAGGGATCGAAATGTTGCTCGTGATGTGATGTGCAATTCCAGTGCTTCGTGGAACTGGGGGTGCAGTCATCTTGGACGGTCATGGTGTTCATCAGAAGGTGTTATTGCGGAGTTGGTCTCGCAGGACATTAGCCGCCGCCCCGGCACAATCGCAACTGCCAGTCACTGTCGTTGTGGGATTTGAAAGCTTGGCACAGGCCAAAAGCTTGCCACCATCCGCCTGGGCCGTGGCCAAGCACAGAAGGAGTTGGCTACTCAACATGCTGGTTGACTCAGCTTGCCTTGAGTGCTAAGTGCAGCAAAACATGAAGAACATGCTGAGCCCGAGGCTGGTAATCTCCTTGAATGATGTTTGCGAATTCATTT